>CM053598.1:4318235-4337322 GCA_028646575.1 Pseudocheirus occidentalis | reverse complement strand
AGCGGCACCAGTTTAGAACACAAGCTCAATTGCGCAACACCATGGAGAAGGTTGATGAAAGACGTCTGTCTGTGATAAACATCTGTGTCTATGACACAGATATTGCTCCTCATTAAACACGGGTGAACACAACGCCCAAGACTTTGGCATAAGATTCTGCCGATCCAGATCACTGGGATAGCGTTTAGACAGGAAAACAGAAGTGTCCAACACACAGACATGAGCTGGAACAGGGCTGCTGTGGTCTTTGGTGATTTTTCTCAATAAGAGCTTGGAGTCCACCCCCTTAATGCACATATTTACTATATTATGGTATGGAAATTTTCCAGGAAGATCTGATATACAGAGGAAATTCACATTGGAGATGACAGTCTTAAATACCCCTCCCCCTAGGATAAAGGGATAGATTTTAAAAAGAAATTGAAGAGGGGGAGGCAAGGCAATTGGGTTTAAGTGACTTGCCCAAGGTCACACAGCTAGTAAGTGTGTCAAGTGTCTGAGGCTGGATTTGAACTCAGATCCTCCTGATTCCAGGGCCAGTGCTCTATTTGCTGTGCCACCTAGCTGCCCTGCTGCCCCATGGGATATTTTTTTTAAAGAGCAGAAAATATCACAAGTTACATTTCCCTCCCCCTCAAAAAAAAACCCAGTAAGATGAAAACATCTATCAATACCTACTCCTGATATCTGTACATATCTACAGCATCCTCAATGAAGACACAGCAGGAAAGAGGCGGGCTCTCTTTCTCACGGGATTTTCTCTAGCAGACTCCATCTTCAGTAGAACAAAACTTACTCTGGAATCGTTTCCTCAAACAATAAATCTCCAGAGCAAGTTAAAATTAGAGCAGATTCCATTATACAATTAACCATGAAAACTTTTTTATGTTTTAGGGTCCTGTTAACTACTGATGTGCTGTTCAGTCATTTCAGTCATGTCCAATTCCTCATGAACCCGCCTGGGGTTTTCTTAGCAAAGATGGAGGGGTTTGCCATTTACTTCTCCAGATCATTTTACAGATGAGGAAACTGAGGCAGACAGGATTAAGCCACTTTCCCCTCGTTACACAGCTTCTAAGTGTCTAAGGCTGGATTTGAACTCAGGTCTTCTTGACTCCAGGCCTCGCGCTCTGTCCATCATACCACTTAGCTGCCCTTCTATTAATAGAAGCTGATATAGAGAGCAGGTAGACATATTTATTTAAGATGTTGAGCTCACTGGTATCATGAAGGATGATTAGCATAAAGTTCATAGAAGTAGAATTTCCCAGAGATGATGAGATTAAGTCTTATTTACAGATGATAATGTATTGACTGGATAAAACCCAGGAACACTGTGATGCCATTTTAGTAATATCCATAATTATTTTAAAGAAATTCACCTCCCTACATATAAATATATCTAAAAGGGGGGAAGGACAAGGTAAAAAGTGCCCAGCAGAGAACAAAAGAAAACTCACAAGGAAGCAGAGCAAAACAGATGGCCAGTTCTCAACACAGCGCACAGTATTGAGTATATAGGCTTTCTTGAAATGAACATTTGTTTCTACGTATTTTGAATCCTCACTTACATTCTGCTGTGCACATGATTTTTTTCTTTTCTTATTTTGTATTTAAGTTTCAATATCTACATTTATGCTTCTTTTTCTTTTCATATTGTATATTTAAGTTTCAGTAATAAAAAAGAAAAGAAGAAAAAAGAAAAGAGAAAAGAAAAAGAAAAGAAAGTAATAAAAAGAAAAGAGAAAAGAAGAAAAAAATTTAAAAAGAAAAGAAAAAAAGAAAAAAATTAAAAAAGAAAATAAAAGGCTAATCACCTAACCATCTACACAGAAAAATGAAGTGGATAACAAATGCAAGATATGTTGATTACAACTCCCAATGGGATGGAGAGCTCGTTGGCTCAGTGCTTCAGCCTTTATGCTTAGGTTTGAGGGTGAAACTTTTGAGGACAAACATTTGCACAGCACCTATGACATGGCAGCCCTCTGCTGAGCTCCTCATGACACATTTGATCCTCACAACAACCCTGAAAGGCAAGTACTGTTATGATCTCCATTTTCCAGTTGAGATCACAGAGGTGAAGTGACTTGCCATGCAACTAGGGCCATGCAGCTAGTAAGTGCCTGAGGTTGGATTTGAACTCAGACCTTGCTGACTTTAGCTTGAGGCACTCTATCCATTGTACTGCCTAGCCATTATGAAGGTTCTGAAGGAACAGGAGGGAGATCTATGTCTGGATTTCATTTAGGAAACTCTCTGGTATTTTCAATGATCCTAAGCTGCTCTCCTCTCCAAAAGCCCTTATCTCTCACACTAATATTTTCCCAAAGACCGTGAAAGCACTATGATCTCAGCATTTTAATGTCAAGATCACATAGCAGAAAGAGCCTTGGAGCTGATGTCACAAGAGCTGGGTTCAAATTCTTACTCGGCAATAACAACTCCTATGGCTTTGGGGTGAGTTCCAACATCTTGGGTCTCAGTTTCATCATTTATTTGAGTATTAGATGTTCTCTCAAGCCCCTTTTTACTCCAGTTCTGTAGTCTAATGAATCACATCTCCTACAGACCAAAGGACAATGGAAAAACCAAAGGCAGTGAGAAGAAGGCCATAGCACATGGTCCCTGAAAGTCAGGACACGGAAGAAGCTCTTTGGATCCCATTCATCCATTTGAGAAAAGGTGGAGCTTGCTATACGCTAAGAATGAGAGCTGACACCTGGGTGGTCCAAGAACCACACTGCTGTGTGGAGACCCCGGAGAACTGGCTAAATCCTCTCTGGAGGATCTGCACTAATCCCAAAGGAGGTGCAAGCACCAGCATGGATGGAGCAAGTAGCCATGTCCACAGACTGGATCTGGGAGGCATCAGAGTCCCAGGAGTGCCCCTAAGCCCCCTGCCATTCAAATTGTGTCAAGGCTCCCACTGTCCTTGCTCCTTTCGAGTTCTCGCTTATTTCAGGGGGCTCCAAGCTCAGACACAAGGCAGCACTTTGTACCCAGTGCAAGCAAGCTGACTTATTCTGAACTTGCGCATCAGCGTGCAAATGACTTTCTCTCCTACTAATATGCAGTTTAATTTTTCTTCCTTATGATAAAGAAGAAACTCAGGAAATCTATGGACAACCCCATGGAGGTCCTCTCTTTAGGGACTAGAAACTGCAGATCTTGAGGCAGCTTCTTCCTTCTCCCACTGTCTAGAGATGCAGAATATTAATAGAGTTTCCAAACTGACTTTAAAAGCAGATGACACTTCATAGCATGACTAGGAAGTGCTCCCAAGGGGCTGATTCTACCTTTCCTTTGGACCATCTGCCTGATGCTGGCCCAAGGTGGCCAACATTCTGTGATGATTGTTGTTGCTTTGGTTTGGGGGAAGTCATAGCAGATATTCAATTTTAGTTCATTTTCTGAACTTTCGATAACTTTTTATACAAGGACTTTTATCTCCTAGTATATTCTCACTTCCCAGGGAGAGTGAAATTCCTTTTTAACAACAGAAGAAGAAGAAGAAGAAGAAGAAGAAGAAGAAGAAGAAGAAGAAGAAGAAGAAGAAGAAAGAGAGAGACAGAGAGAGAGAGAGACAGAGAGAGAGAGAGAGAGAGAGAGAGAGAGAATATAGTGAACTTACCCAGCACATCAACTGTCTGATACAATATGCACTGATCCTCACCCATGGCCCCCTACACATGTAAAGAAAAAAGAAAAGGGGCCAGGACATGTAGGGGGTCAGTATAAGGCTATAGTTCAAAGTTTATTTTTTCTTTCCATTTTCATCATTGTGTATTTTGTTTTCCTGTTTCTGATACAAATGATCCCCATATACTTATATCCATAATTCAATATTGTTATCACTATGTGATGTGTACATATATGTATTATACCTATGCATATGTATGCATGCACATATATGTATGTGTATAAGTCATCTCTTGAGTTTTGGTCCCAAATTACCAATTAGCTGACTACTGGACATCTCAGGGTCAACATTGACAACACAACCCATCCCCCCCCCCCCCATTACCATTATTCCTCCTGGTTGCTCAGACCACAGTTCTTGTGACATTCTCAGCTCTTTCCTCTCACGCATAGATCCAACTCTGCCAAATCCTGTCATTTCTGTCTTTGTAAACTTTCTTACATATGTTCCCTTCTTGAGGCCACCACCCCAGTTCAGGCTTTCTTCGTCTCCTGCCAGGAATATTGCAGCAACCTCCCTGGCCATCCTGCCTCCAGTCTGTCCCCACTCCAATCTATCTTCTGCTCAATGAGAATCTTTCTGAAGAGTCTGTATGCCAGCCTCACACCCTTCCACAATGCCCTCTCAATGAGTTTTGCTGGCTGCCTCTTACCTGTAGGACCAAATATATGAAATCCTGAATTTGACACGTAAAGCTCTTCAGAACGTTCACCTTTCTACCTCTTTTGAAAAAAAATTAGTAAAATGTGACATATTTAGGAATCTACCTGCCTTGGCAAACCCAGGAACTCTGAGCATAATTACAAAAACACTTTTCACACAAATAAAGCCAGACCTAAATAAGTGGGAATACATCAGTTGCTCATGGGTAGGCTGAGCTAATATAATAAAAATGACAATTCTATCTGAATTAATTTACTTATTCGAGTAAATTAGATACCAACCAAACTACCCAAAACTTATTTTATAGAACTAGAAAGGGTAATAATAAAATTCATCTGAAAGAATGAAAGGTCCAGAATATCAGTGAATTCATGAAAAGAAATTCAAGAGAAGGGGACGTTGCTATACCAGATCTTAGACTATTATAAAGCAGTTATCATCAAAACTACATGGTACTCATTAAGAGATAGAGGGGTGGGTTTGTGGGAGAGGTTAGGTGCACGAGTAGAGCGATCAATGACTATGTTAATCTACTGTTTGATAAACCCAAAGATTTCAGCTTCTGGGATAAGAATTCACCATTTGACAAAAACTGCTGGGAAAACTGGAAAATACTATGACAGAACCTAGGTATAGATCAACATCTTACAGCATATATCAAGAAAAGGTCAAAATGGGTACCCAATTTAGACATAAAGGGTGATACTATATGCAAATTAGGAGAACAAGGAATAGTTTACCTGTCATATCTATAGAGAAAGGAAGAATTTATGAACAAACAAGAGATAGAGAATATTATGAAATGCAAAATTTAATGTAGTTTTGATTACATTAAATTTAAAATTTTTGCACAAATAAAGCCAATACATCCAAGATTAGAAGAGAATCAGAAAGCTGGGAAGCAATTTTTATAGTTAGTGTCTTGATAAAAGCTTCATCTCTAAAATATATAGAGAACTGAGTCGAATTTATAAGAATACAAGTCATTCCCCAATTGATAACTGGTCAAGGGATAGGAACAGGCAATCTTCAGATGAAGAAATTAAAGTTTTCTATAATCATATGAAAAAATGTTCTAAATCACTACTGATTAGAGAAATGCAAATTAAAACAACTCTGAGGTACCACCTCACACCTCTCAGATTGGCTAACATGACAAAACAGGAAAATGATAAATGTTGGAGAAGATGTGGGAAAATCAGAACACTAATGCATTGTTGGTGGAGTTGTGAATTGATCCACCCATTCTGAAGAGCAATCTGTAACTATGCCCCAAAAGTTATAAAACTGCATACCCTTTCACCCAGCAATGCCACTACCACCAGGTCTATATCCCAAAGAGATCATAAAAATGGGAAAAGGATTCACATGTACAAAAATATTTATAGCAGGTTTTTTCGTGGTGGCAAAGAATTGGAAATTGAGGGGATACCCATTAATGGGAGAATGGCTGAACAGGTTGTGGTACATGAATGTCATGGAATGCTATTGTGCTATAAGAAATGATGAGCAGGCAAATTTCAGAAAAACAAAGACTTACATGAACTGATGCAAAGCGAAGTGAGAAAAACCAGGAGAACATTGTACACACTAATGGCAACATTGTGTGATAACCAACCTTAATAGACTTAGTCTTCTCAGCAATGCAATGATCTAAAAAATTATTGTTGGAAAATGTTATCCAAATCCAGAGAAAGAACTATGGAGTCTGAATGCACATCAAAGCACAGTATTTTCTTTCTTCTTTTCTTTCTTGTGGTTTTCCCCTTTTGTTCGATTCTTTCAACTTGACTAATGTGAAAATATGTTTAATATGAACGTGCATGTATAGCCTATATCAGATTGCTTGCTTTTGGTGGTGGTGGGGACAATTTAGAATTCAGAATCTTACAAAAGTGAATGTTGAAAACAATAAATAAATTTTAAAATAAGAAAGTTAATTTTAAAGGTTCTAATTATTCAAAACAAAACAAAAATTAGTAAAATGTGATTGAATATCATATACCAAACTCGGTCATTTTATGAACAAAAAAAATTATACACTAAATATTTTATGTCACTAAATTAAAAGAACATTACCAAAAAAGCACATTTTAAAATTTACCCAATTTTTCATGGTCTCCTCCCCCAACTTTACTTCTTATTTTTTTTACAATTTTATTTTTATTGAACAGATATCTATTTTCTTTTCTTCTACCCATTCCCCACTGAAAAAAAGAGAGAGAAAAGCAAATTCCTTGCAACAAATATGTATCATCAAAGAAAACATGTTTCCTCGTTGGCCAGATCCAAAACCAGCTGTCTCCTTCTGCCTCTGAGTCCAGCCTGTCTGGCAGGAAATGGGCAGCACGGTTTTTCTTACATTCACTGTTCTCTTGGTTTTGCCTGTTTACATGTTCATTTTTATCCTACTGATGTTAGGTGGCCCAGTGAATAGTGTGCTGGACTGGGAATTAGGAATACCCAGCTTCAAATCTGCCTTCAGACCCTAGCTATGTGACCCTGGACAGATCACTCACTTCTCTCTCCCTCAATTTCCCCAACCACAAAAAGGGAATAATAACAGCACTTACCTCCCAGGGTTGTTGGGAGGCCAAATGAAATCCTGTTTGTAAAGCACTCAGTAGGTCCAATGCCTGGTGTGAGGTGGGTGCTGCATAAGCACCAGCTCCATCCCCTCTTCGACATCACCTGTTTTGTCATGTCTTACAGCCTAGTACTATTCCATTATGTTCACGTACCACAATTTGTTCAGTCGTTCTGTAACCAATGAATATAATGCCCTTAGTTTCCAGAGGGTTTGGCCACTGCAAAAAGAGCTGATCACAATATTTTTGTACATATAAGACCTTTATATATACATATCTACAGCTATACATACATATGCATATACATATATGTGTGATGTGTGTCTAAATATACACATACATATATATGTATATACATACACACATATATGGAGAGGAGAGAGAGAGAGAAAGAGAGAGAGAGAGAGAGAAAGAGAGAGAGAGAGAGAGGTGGTCTCTTTGGGGTATTAGCCCAGCAGTCAGTCACGTAGCTGGGTCAAAGGGCATACACTGTTTAGTAACTCTTGTTGCATTATTCCAGAATGACCACAGCCATGCATGTCTCCCAACCATACATCACAGTGTCTACTTTCTCACAGACCGTCCAATATTTGTCAGTTTCCTTTTTCTATTATTTCCACCAATCTGGTTGAGTGTGAAGTGTAATTGCTTTAATCTGAATTTTTCTTTTATTAGTGATTGGAGCATTTTTTTCTTATGGTTATGAGTTTTTCCCCTTGAGACCTTCCTGTTCATATCCTTGCCCCAATTACCCGCTTGGGAATAGCTTTTGTTCTTATAAATTTTAATCCATCCCAAGATTATTTGTAAAACCAAATTTAAACCTGTCTGGTGGAGAAAATTATGAATCGTGGGGTAAAACAGCATCAAATTCTCCTTTGAGATTCTAATTTTCTCTTGTGGTAGAAAAAGCAAAGGATTGGTAGCAAGGAGGAGCATGGGAGCATGGGAGCATTGGTAGCGTGTCCATTTCACGAGTAACTCTGTATAGATTTTCTTGAGTTTCTTCACCTCTCTGGATCCAAATTCTCCTCTCAAAGATGAAAGAGCTGGCCCAGATGGTTTCTGCTGTCCCTTGACTTCGGTCCTTCATAACCTCAGAAAATGACTAACCCCCACCAGTGGAAAGTTTCCTTATGTGGCAACTATTGTTGAATTGTTTGCTTCAGACTGATCCTGCAGGAAGTTTGTGAAAGTCACCTCCCACCACCCTACCCTCCACTCCCAATGGCCTTACAGAAAATCCAAAGCACTTCCATCATCTAGAAGACCTGCAAACCTGCTACATCCTCTGCTTCATAGAGCAAGGGGTATGGCTCCACCTCTCCCTAGCTAGACTGACCCTTGGCAGCTCCACAAGGCCCAGCATAAAAGCATACAGAGATAGAGTCCAATACATGTTGGCTAAATATACAAATGAGTATTAGAATGAGGCTTATAGGAAATGGCCAAACATTCCTACCCAGAAGAAGATCATAATTTCTTGAATATCGTCTAGTCTTTATCACCATAAAATGCTGACAAACTGACTCAGGGGAGACAGACATTCTATATAGTCAAGTGCCCTGGATGTGTGGACACCCTTGAATGGCGGGCCAAAGGTTGGTCTTGCCATCGACCCTAGTGAGAACGTTGCCATCTTGAAACAACACCAGGGTTTCTGCATCAGTTCAACAGGATCCCCGCCCAGCCCAGTCCAGCAGTCCTGCCAGGGTGTCCCCGAGGCATTCTCATAATCTTCCCCAGTATACCGGCGCTTTACCTTTTTTATTTTCCCTGTGAAACTTATGGCAGCGCATTGGGCGATGACAAACGACCCCAAAAATCAATGTGTAATCTGATTTGAGGTTTTTGATTTCCTCTGATGAGTTTAAGTTTCATTAAAAGCAGCCTTATTCAAACATGAAAGAAATCCTTGAAGGGTAAAACAGGGAATTGTCTCAATGAGTATAAAGCCTCCGAACCCTTTTGTGCGGTTTATTCAGTACATTAATTGTGGGGACCAACATGTGGTGTCGGTTGGCAGATGCCCGGTTATCAGGCCCTGGGATCGGCCTGAGGAGGGGGACAGCCCAAGAGCTCACATTCAAAAATCCTTCTCTGCCATATTGACACTTCAGTTATCAACAGGCTTATCATCTCCATAGACCTCCGTCCCAGGCTGCTGCAGGCGGCGTATTAAGCTACAAATCAGGGGCTGCCTCTGCGTTCTCTTAATTGGATGTATTCTCTAGAAAAAAATGATCATCAGGGCCTCTTGTCCTGATGAGAAATTGACATTTTCTGACCGATTATTTGGAAGCTCTCTGTGAGGCAGATAAGGCGTGGAGTTGTTTTAAAGAAGGACAGCCATTCTTTGCAGGGGCTTTTTATTGGTGTAGTTGACCCGCTTGATGAGTATGGATTTCATGAGGTCTTTTTCAGCATTTGAACTATAAAAGGTTCAGAACGACACCACCCCTTATAGACAAAAGATAACCTTGCCCTTTGAATATATTGATTCTTTATTAACTAGGCTGTTTAATGCAATGAAATGAGGCATTAGATTGAAGCCCGTTCCAAGTGCTTTGAATAATCTTTAAAAGCTTCAAAGACTTGAAAAGGCAGCTCGACAGTAATTGGCGGATATTTTTAGAGACTTCGGTCCTTGCTTGCGATTAAAAACACAAAGATAATATAATTTCTAGAAGCTCGTGCTGCAACTGGCATGCTTTTTCACACCCAAGCTCTTCTCAGACTATAGACACTTGGTATGTCCGAGGTGGGTAGCTGTGGCTAGAATCTGCCATCCACAGTGAGAAATGGGCATTTCTCCTTTTGTATTTTTTCCCCTCCATTGAGGATCTGGCTAATTGTCCAGCTCCTCCTCATTATACAGATCTTTACAAACAGACCCAGAAGTAAGAGTAGCCCAACATCCTTTGAGCCCCCTTGAGTAAGGGGGAGGGGGATGAGACAGCCTCACTGCCTTCAGCCTGCTCCAGGGCTACCCACTCCCAATGAAGAGATGGTAAATGGGGGAGAGAGGGGGAAAAGATATTCACAAGTCCCTTTCTGTTTTGAATAATTGTTTCCTGTTTTGCTCAGAACAAGTAATTAAGATGACATTTGTGAACACTAATTTAGATCACACTCATGTGTCTGTGCTAGAGAGCTTCAAGCCAAAGCATGCAAAGCCAATCTCTCATTCAGTGGAAAATGGAAAAAAAAAATCCAAATAGCAAGAGAAGCATGGGCACAGAGAACATGTATGAGTTGAACGTGGGGTAAGAAAATGAGAAAGCCTGCCCTCCTGGCACCGCTCATTCCAAGCAGCACATTGATGGAGACAGAAGCAGCCACCAGGAGGACTGTGCCTTTTGCAATGACTCCTGAGCTCAAAGTGTGTGGAGGCTTGGAGAAACTGTCTCCAGTCAGAGCACCAAGCTCACCAATGCACCCTAGCTTTGGTCACCAACAGATGCTCCCCTCCACCCCCATGGTGTTCATGGCTTCTGGGCATGTTAGGACCTGTGGAGCAAGAGCTCAGCAAGGGCATCCAGGGCCCTGACTTTGCAGGGAGGGAGCTGAGACATTTGCTTGTGGGGGTCACATTGGAGGAAGAGGGGCAGCACATGGATCTGACATGTTTTCAAAGCTCCCTCCCCTCTCTCAAATTCAGGGATTCCAGGGTCTTTTTAGCCCATTCTAATTCTAACTTATTTAAATGGCCAGGTGGGCATCATCATTCATCTGTTTGTTTGCTTTCACAGAAATGAGTAATAGGTGGAGATATTCTATAGTCAGAACTTCCCAAGTATATATGCACATGTGCACACCTCCATCCTGCCATGTAAAACACAGCCAGCCGACATTCTGAGTTAAGAAAAACCATCTTTCCCCTTGGTATTGACAGCATGTCTACAAGGCAGGTAAGAGAAGGGCTGCAGGATTGATAACTTTGGGGAAGGTCATTTTCTGAATCTTATCTAAGCCCAGGCATGGCTCTGGGCTCCATCCTTTACAAATGAAGCCCCTGTTGCTAGTAGGTTTTTGGTGCTTTGTCAGATGGCTTTAATAATCAAAACCAGATAAAAGTACTAAAAGTGAAATTCACAGACAAGAAATACTTTAATTAAATATTGTGTAAAATGAACATTTTTATACAGTTAAATATCTGAAAAAATGTACAGATAAAACAATCTTATTGTAGGGTCTTTAACAGGAAAATCTACCATTTAGTGAAGCGTTCAGTTTGGAGACAAGGAAGCGATGGTGCGCTAAGTCATTTATAACACAAACAGATTGCCGCAGTGATGAGGAAACTGGCAAACTTTCTCAACATGTACACGGGACCTCTTTTTTATTTATTTATTTTGTTTAATATCGAAACCTTTACTTAGACAAAAGAAAACGGAGGCAAGTCCGTTCCAAAGTGACTTCTCAGGCTTTTCCACTTAGCTAAGCCTTAGGAGTGATCACAGCATACACGTGTGGCGTGCACAGGAAGGCTGTGATGTACTGTCTCGTTGGGTTTTGTACTCCCTTTAGTAAACATGTTACTAAAATGTGCATTTTTGTCCAGAAAGAAAAAAAAAGTCCCTCCTTTTTTGTTGGAAATTTGAAATCTGCTGCATTTGCAAAGCATTTAGTGGAAAGAAAAACAAACCAACCTTTTGGAACCACTATGGATTTGGCACAAGGAAGCACAATATATTCAGGAGGTCATTCCAGTTTAAAAAGTCCAGCCATCGCTGTTGGGCCATACTACAAAAATGTTCTGTAAAAAAAAAATATATAAAAATTCCGTATGACCTTGGCTTCCTCCGAAACCATGGCTAGGGAGGAGTGCGGGAGGAGGAGGGTTGAGAGGGTACATATCGCAGCAGAAACGGACACACACAGGAGTGACAGGACTAGACACCGGTTTGTGCTTTGTCTTTCCTTTTTTTTTTTTTAACGCAGTAAATTGTTCCAAATGAAGTTGTGTTTAACAACTGTGGTGTAAGCCCGTGATAAAACAGCACAAATATTCGTCAGAGAAGTCCACTTTTAAGGCATCAGAGAAGTTAATGTGGCAAACATTGGAATTAAAACATCAGAAGTAAATTTTATTTTAAACTTTAGGCCTCTGAATTTTTCCAGTAAACACAGTTCAGCTATGTGGCAAAGTCATGGGTGGCAGCTAAAAGTGACTTTGTACATTCTACAAAAACGAAAAGAAAAGAATTAGGACAGCCACAAGCGGGAGCCCCGACGGGGAGCCCCGCCCCGCGCAGCTGCATCACATGCACGTAGTCTACGAGTATTCATCACAGCCAGCTGGCACGACTTTGTTTTGACTGTACAACAAACAACTTTTTCCCCGAAATTATTTGTTCAGATAACTTAAAAATAATATAAAAATAAACAATGAATTTTGACTTTTCCTCAAAATAAAAAAAAATGGCTGGAAGGTCTAAATGAGAGCAAGAGTTCGGCAGCAGAAATATAACGTTGAAGACGCTGACCCCTCCAAAGGAAAGCAAGGGAGCCGGCATCTGCTCTTGGCTTAATGCTGAGAACCTTCAGCATCACGATACCAGGCCAGGATGAAACCAATACACGTGGGAAGAAATCAAAGGATGGGCAAAGCAATGTACAAAATGTCAAAGATAAATACAATATTTATAATTGATATGTTACAAAATAAAGTCCCTTCGTGACTGCAAGTGTGTATGTGAGAGGAACTGTTGGGATGGAGGAAACGGCTTTACTCCTTATCAGGCCCATAAGGAATAAAACGTGCTTTTCTAAATAGTTAAGTGGATTTGAAAAAAATTCAAGACAAGTGTATAAATATTTAGCTACAACTTTGGCAAAATCACAAAAGTCTACCATTTTATAACCACATACAAAACACATTAGGGAGGAAGGGTCTAGAAGTCAAAAGGACAATTTTCTGGTACAAGAAACAGACTCCACAGTAGTAGCCTAAGAATGCAACAGTTTTATACAGGGCTAGCAAAAGTTGAAAAAATGTGGCAGATCACACTTGCTTAACAGGAAACTCGAGTAGTGGAAGTATCTTTGAACCAACAGCCGACAGTGGCCCTTTGTTCTCTGTCAGTGTGCTCCTCGAAGGCAAGAAAGTTCCATATCAAAGTTACAATCGCTAACTACAATAAGTTACAAAGTTTCATTTCATTTCATTAAGATGAAGTTAATGACAAACCCTCCCTCCCTCCCTGCCACCCCCAATTTCTCCTAATCATAGAATCATCCTTTTTTTTTCACTTTTCCAGTTTGATGGCTCATACCTCCTTGGCCCCCTTTTTTCACCACAAAAAAATATTTCACATTATAGAGCTACACAACCATTGTGAATCGAGTGATAGGACAAAGAAATGTTCTGAGGCGTTTTTCATCAGTGTTTCATGAAAACCCCGAATGGTGCATCCACAAAGTTTCTCCCCACACAGAGCAAGTACGAGACAGAGCCAAGACGGAATTGGAAACTTTCTACAAAATAGGGGTTGCTTTGTTTTTTGTTTTTCTCCTTATTCTTCAGAACTGAGAAATGTGAAAAGATGAGAAAAGTTCAGTCAATAAATGGAATTGTTCGTGAAGAAGTAGGTTGTTTGCATGTCGATTCTTAAGAATTTAAATAAAATCTTTAAACAAAGTCTTTTTTTCTGTAGCATTTCAATTGGTGCTGATTTGTCTTGAAGATACTGTTTCCATCAGCATGTCTTAATATACTAAACTTGTCCCCTGAAGCCCGTCCTTCCATGCTTGATGCTACGTAGGTAAACAAAAGTGACCTTACATGGGAGGGACGACAAGCCCAGACATAGCTGAAAAAGAAACAGAGACAAGAGACAAAG
This sequence comes from Pseudocheirus occidentalis, assembly GCA_028646575.1. Taxonomy (NCBI): domain Eukaryota; kingdom Metazoa; phylum Chordata; class Mammalia; order Diprotodontia; family Pseudocheiridae; genus Pseudocheirus; species Pseudocheirus occidentalis. The sequence continues at coordinate 4,323,523 of CM053598.1, read as the reverse complement.
GCACATATTGTCATTAATGGAAAGGACCAGATTAAGCAGGTACACTCCGAGGGGGTCAGGGGACAAGATGGAGACGCAGTATGGACTCATTCCATTGTGGTGAGACTGGGATGCAGGTACAAGGGCTGCTCCTCTTCCCCCAGCTGGGAGAACGCTGGGCTTGGGGTCAGGAAGACAGGTTCAGATATCTCAAATACTAGATGGTGGACCCTGGGCAGGTCACACAGCCTTTCTCATACTCAGTGTGTTCATCTGCAAAGTGGGAATAATAATAGCACCTACCTCATAGGGCTCTCATGAGGCTCAGATAAGATAACACCTGTGAAGTGCTTTGGAACCTTTACCGTGATTAGCATAAATATCCATTTGGCAAAGAGATACTAGGTCAAGGGACAGCCAGAGGAGGGTCTGCTGGTGCAAAATCTCTCTCTGTCTCTCTGTCTCTGTCTCTCCATCTCTCGCTCTCTGTCTGTCTGTCTCCCTCTCTCTCTGTCTTTCTCTCTCTCCCTGTCTCCCTCTCTCCCTGTCTCTCTCCCTCTCTGTCTCTCTCCCTGTCTCTCTGTCTCTGTCTCTGTCTCTGTCTCTGTCTCTCTCTCTCTCTCTCTCTCTTAAATAAACAAACACTTATGGATTGAAATGCCAAGTGCCCCTGATTCTTTCAAGTTAACCGCTTGGTAGGAATGTAATTTAGAGTGTCTTAACTTCAGTGTGGTTTAATTTTTGTCAGAATGATATTTCTCATTAATTTATGCATAACAGATATTAACACACTTGTTCGTGTAGCGATGTGGGCTTCAATTTCTCAGTTCATTAATTTCAACAATATTAATTTATTTCAGACTCACCGTTACAACTCATGTATATACACACTCCTGATGTGATCTCATCAGCAATCACTGGTGGTGAGGTAGTGAGGGCTTGAGGGCTCTGGCTGATTTGGGCTGCCTGCCATGGAGCTAGGATGGCCTCAGAAGGCTCCTTCCTAACCTCTATTAAGCTTTCCTAATTCTCTAGCAGGAACTGGGAAAACTGGAACCTTTTGAAGCCCTGAGAACGTTCAGGCCCCTCCTCCTCAACTTTTTCTAAACTGTTGTTGTTTTAAAAGCATCTAACAGTGTCCTGGAAAGTGGCAGTCAGGTCAGATTGGTTTTCCACCTGGAGGAGGATATTCCAAGAGTGGATTCCGATGATGTCACTTGTCACTGAGGCCTTGGTGAAGATGAAAATACTAATGCAGGAATTCTCTGTTTTTTCCAGGCAACTCTGATATGGGGGTTGCAAGCAGCCCGTAGCAAATGCCCATTAAAAATGGTGCATTCCACAAAGGGATGAGGCCATGGCAGGGGAGGCAAGCACGTAGCTGGGAGCATGGGAACCATTCTTGGAGAGAAGGAAGGTCTGGCCACAGCCTTCCTCCCAGCTGTCACCTAAATCCAGCCTGAATTGCTCAGCTGCCACTTAAGCCCATCTTAAATGTAACCCTGAAATGGCAAGACTGGAATGGAATGGCCCGTTGTGACCACTGTCAGGAATGACTAGGCCTTCCCAAGCCTTATGGTTTCTAAAGTCCATGGTTATGAAAGAAGAAGGATCCTGATAGCCTCTGGCCAAACCACCAACCAGGACAGGTAGGTGACCAGAAGGCCCTCTTTGGTCTGTCAGTGACTGGCTTGACTTCATGGCTTTACCTCTCCTGGGAGAAGGGGAGATACCTTGGAAGGAGCCCCGGTAAGCCCTGGGTCCTCCTTGACTGTCTGCTGCCTGGGGTGGAAACACACATGGCCAGGAAACAACACATATGGCTCTCTGGACCAATCAATGCATATGCTTTCCTGGTACGTGGGCAGAGAGGCCCACATTCTGAAGCCATGGAAACAGGTCCTCTGCATCCTTCCCTCAGAACATTTCAGAGGTCACACAAATAGTGTTAGCCAGAGTAATGTGATTTGGGGGTAGGGAAGAAGACTTCTGGCCCTTAACTGTTCTTCCAAGGGGGCAAAGGCATGTGCCATCACTGAGGAGGAATCAGTGAGCTATCACCTTCTAGCTTGCTACCTGCCACTCATTTCTCAATCTGAACATAGCTGGTGGCAGAAGCAGTCACTGGCACCTCGTGTTAGAGGTCATTCCCTTCCCCAAATTCATCTGTTTAAAATGGCAATATTTAAATTGAGTTTTAGTGTTTGACTCAGGGGGAAGGGGGAAAGGTCATGCCATGAAATCATTCAAGCTGAGAATGTCCCAAATTCTGGCCAGATACCCTGATACTCCTTGGAAGCAGGAGGCTGCCCTGCCACTTTGGGGGGGCAGATGTGCCTGCTTCAGTAACTAACATCCACAATGTTCTCACCCGTCCTTCAGCTGTGGTTTTCTTCGTGGGATCTTTAAAATGTTTTGGTAGAAAAAAAATCAGAACCTTGCATCCACTGAACCAAAGCAAACCAGAAGGATTAAGTGTATACACAGGAATTAGAATAAGGGCCACAGACATCAACAGAGATAGAAGAGACCTAAGAAATCATTAAGTTCAAAGTCCTCATTTTATAGATGAGGAACAGGAGTCCAGAACAGGTCAGTGACTTGCCAAGTCACATAGCTGGGAAGGATTGCAGAACTATAAGATCACAGTTATAGAGATGAAGGAGACTTTGGAGGTCACAGGGAGTCAGAGAGGGGGTTGAAACTTGGGTCTTTCTGATGCCGAGTATAGCACATTATCCCTGACACCATGCAATATGTCACTGGTGGCCCTAACAAAATGCACTAGGGGACGGAGCAGAGGGTGCAAAAACTCGGGGAAAGAGGAAGAGATTTAGAGTCAAGTGACCTGGGTTCATATCCCAGCATCATCACTTACTCCCTGTGTGACCTTGGGCAAGACTCAGTCTCCTCATCTGAAAAATGAGGGGATTGAACCAGATGGCCTCCGAGGGGCCCTTCCAGCTCTCAATTGGGGATCCATTGAGTTCCTGAGAAACAGGACAGAGACAAATCCAGCTTTGTTTCCAAACAGAAGACATAGAACCTCAAGAGGCAGCATCCAGTGAAAAGTTCAGTTGTGCTCTCTGACCCCCAAAACAGGGAAGCAACTAGCTTTAAAGATGTCCCCTGGTTGACTTGCTCCATCCACCTCATCTCAGTCTTGACTATGACCATGCCATTTGACACCCTTGGACAGCACCCAATCACCCATGAGTGGAATGAAGCCAACCCCCCACCCAGATGGCAGAGCCCCCACTCACCTTGAAGCCCGTTCCCGTTTGCACTGGTGCACGATGGCGGGGGAGAAGCTTGGGGCCTGACGACTGGAGCGAAGGCGCTCTTTTGTTTCACTGCAGAGATGACATTGGCAGGTGAGAATGAGAAAATGCCGTGCGTACTGCTACAGTTTGAAGGGAGGGTGACCGAAGAGGCTGCCATGGTAGGGCTTGACGGTACTACTGCAACAAAGCAAAGAGAATCAGGACTCAGCTTGAGGTCTGTGCGCAGCAAACAGGGACAAAGAGAGTCATATAAAGGCCTCGCCCGCCTCATAAGAGATCGAGAAAAGGAAACGGGAAAAAAACATGACACTTTCTTGGCTTGGCCACTCTCTGGATAACAGGCAAACTCTTTGGTGTTGGACTTTGGTTACAAATTGCGCAGCCCAATTCTTTGGTTTGGTTTGGTTTGGTTTGGTTTGGTGTCATGCGACCACACTGGGTAGAACGCATTGGAGATCAATTTCTTAGAGCCATTTTTTTTATGTCCAGCCTCCAGAGTCACCCCCTCCTTTTATCCAGTAGCTCATGTCATAGAAAAATCAAGACAAGGCAAGTGTTGGGGTTTGGTAGGAAAAATGAATCTGCGTGATGATGCGTTACAAAAACAGACACTTACTGCCGTAAGGAGAGTTAGCTGAGGAGCCATTTAGAAATCCGGGAGAGCCAGGGACGCCTAGATTGGGCATGCCGGCATTTCCATATCCGTTCATGCTATTGCTCACTGTGTTGTAATTGGACTGCTGGGGTGTACTGCTGGGAACGTATCCTCGCGGGGAAACACTGCTTGTATTGCGGCTGTAGCCTACTGTCAAGAGCCACCCCCCCCACAAAAATCACGTTATTATTGGTAATGCGCACTTGGGGGGGGTTTCCCCGCGAACCTACACCACAGAGTAGACATTTTTAATTGATCGTACCGCCTTGTTACTGCACTATCAACCCTCACAGCTGAAGATAACCTTATCACACCAACCCTGCCTAAAGTTGTCTCTCCTCGGGCTGAGACAGTCAACCAAAGCTCTCTTCGATCCAACTGTGTCAGGCGCCTTCACGTTTATCTTTAGTAGCAATTATCAACAGGCTTGATTCCTGGTTTGTACCAACACACCGGATGAACTTTCAGCCCTCCCAGACCTGCAAATGCCATCGCTGACAGGAAAAAACTTGTTTGTTCCAGGGATCTTGCCTTAAAAGGTTGTTTTGGGGTCTTCATTCTAATGGTTGATATTTTTATCACAAGGCTGGTAAGCACATATTTCATTAAGGGGAGCAGGAGTAAAAATGGTAGCAAGCCTGCTGACCCCAAGGGGGATAACTAACTTCACAGGGACCACAGCTATCAGATGTTACCTGAGTTGTGTTGGGAGTGGGAAGGGAGTAAGGACAGTACAATTGCTTAGTGTCTGCAAGCATTTTAAAGAGAAAAGCTAAGGAAGATGGCCTGTGAGTGTTTCCTGTGGTCGATACATTTAATAGAAGGGGTAGAGGATACATGAAGAGTTTTGTTGTCAAGAAAAGAAGGTCTAGGGGGAAGTGAGTGGGCCTACTCAGGTCATTTCTTCCCTCCAGCCCCTAAGAGATGAGCACACACAAACCCTGTCATAGCAGTATCAAAAATCATGAGTGACTTCAATAAGGCTTTCCTACTTTAGCAACTACCTAGAAAGCAAAGTTATATAGGACTGTCTTCAAGAATTTTCTGCCAACCCATGTTTAACCATCTAGCAAACCAACGTGCATTGATTATAATGTCATTAAAACTTAGAGTCAAGTCCCCTTACAAAGAAAGCAGTTCTAGAGCCGACTCTTGTAGTTGTTAGGTGGCGGTTCCTTCAAACGGGGAAAATAGAAAGGACCTATTGGACCCTTTACTCATCAACTATGCTCATTCACTTTGTGTGTAGCCACAGGGAGAAGGCCCATCTCTAGCATCAACCAACTCCAAGAGTCCGTGGGGGCTTGTGGAGAGCTTCACCCTTGGCTGAATACCTACCTTGATCGTTGGCTTGTGATGTCTCTGAGACA
>CM053598.1:4308235-4313235 GCA_028646575.1 Pseudocheirus occidentalis | reverse complement strand
TCTCACTCACTTCCCTTCTCTCAGCCTCTCTTTGCTCTTCTGTAATGATTAAGTGGAAAGCTTGAATTAGATGCCTCTACCAGCTCTAAGTCTGTGCCACTGACGGAACCGGCCTCCACCATCTTGTTGGTATATAAGAACAAAAGTCTCGCTCTCAGGGGCTCGGTCTAGCTGGACCTCAGGGTCACTGCCTTTTCCAGACTCTCCTTCTCTCATTGGCCTTTGCATGGCTCTTACATGAGGCACTGGGTGACTGTCCTCAAAGCAAAAGTCTGCTGGGCATCTAGTAGAAAATTCTGGTTCTTCTCAGGATGAGGCCAGTTCTCTTGGAACTTCACCCTCAGGACCCAGAACCCTGAAGTGAAATATGTCGCAGCCAAAAAATCCTTACAGGGCTCCCTAATTATCTTAACAGGGAATCTCTGCTATCAGTGGCTGGTGTGTCCACAATTAAAAAGAATTCTAATGATGCTTCCTCTGTGCACGCTGGGCTTTAAAAAGGTAATGTCGGGAAGGTTTTATTGTGTTAATAAAACTCCAAGGTGGTCAAGATGTGGAGCACACAGGAAGAGAGGGGAACCATCAGTCACTGTGCTATGACTTCATTTTTCATTTCAACTTTGCCTTGAAAACCAGAGATTGCAGGGGAGAAAGCCAGAGACAAAATTCTATCAAAGGAAAGGGGAAATTATAAGCTTGACTTATCTTTAATGTTACACATCAAAATGAAATTTCTGTGATACGTGGCATGTGCATAAACAACACAGGCCGCTTTTGTCTTTGTGGAATTTAAATGAAAAGTCCCTCTAGATATTAATGTGTGGACTTCATTTGTTAGCCCGCTAAGTCAGGGACTTATAACAAAAGCTTTGTAAACAAAAGATTAAAACTGAATCGAGCTTTAGGAAATGAAAGGAAAACACGAGTCCCATAATCACAGATCAGAGGGGGGACTGCTTAGATGGGAATCAGCACAGGCTACTGGAGTGGAAAATGCTTAATTGAACTATTGCATTACGCAGGAAGTTTATGTCCCCCTTGCAGAATCCAAAATATTTGGATCAGAAAAGCCATTCTTCCCATTAGAAGATTTTCTCATAGTGATGAAATACGGAACATGGAACTGCCCAAGGCACCTGTAAGGAATGCTCCTCTGGGGTCGAGGGGGCTCGGAAGGGTGGCCCCATGCCCGCCATCATCCAGAAAGTAAGAAGCCGATGTTAGGTGGTTATGAAGGGGCCTGGTTATTGAAATCCCCAAGTCCCTGACCCACGGGGCCCACGGTGAGACAAAAAACAAACAAGCAAACACTCCAAAAGAAGAACAGAAAGCCAGCAATGAGCCTCTTTCATTCTATTGGACTAACCTTCGGTAACCTTTCAGGATCCCCTGGATGCCGAGGAATCACTTTCTGCAACCTCTGAAAGCCGTAATCTATGGTTGGTTCATTAAGGGCTGGAACATAAAATAGAAATGGGGGTCAAGTTTATTATGCTTACATCATCTGTTACTTGTTATATCACAAACAGACCACATGCCCATCACTCCCTGGCTCTGTGTCCCTGGAAAGCCCAGTCTGACTCTGTCTTAGGGATAGCGCGCTCTCTCTCTCTCTGTCTCTGTCTCTCTGTCTCTGTCTGTGTCTCTGCCTCTGCCTCTGTCTCTGTCTCTCCCTCTCTGTCTCTGTCTCTCTCTCTCTGTCTCTGTCTCTCTGTCTCTGTCTGTCTCTGTCTCTCTCTCTCCCTCCCTCTCTCTTCCTCCCTCCCTCTCTCTCTCTCCCTCACCCCTCCCTCTTCCTTTTGCACACAAAATTAACAATTGCTTCTAATCCATAATTAGGCTGGAAGAAAGTCAGAGGGTCACCCCCTAGACTGTGAAAGTCGTGGCAGAGAGGCCGCCCCCTCCTAGGTCTGGAGGCCACAGAGAGTGATCACAAGAGTCGTGATGTGATGCCTGCATCACGGCCTGCATTCTATACTGGCCAGGGATTTATGGGAAACTGGCAATTATGACATATGTCCAGCTATTGCTAGCTTCAGATTTATCCCTGTGGTCCTTTCTTGTCTCCCATATTGCCTGCACACCAAGCAGGCAGGAAGAGTGCTTAATCTTCCAAAGCTTTAATAATCTGTGAATGGCTGACTATGAACTGATGGAAGGCACTATCATTCCACAGCTGCAATCTACCAGCCTCATGAAATTGCGGCCACAAATAGTAATTAATCTTTTTATCCCTCAAATTGTAATTTTGACTACGAACTGTGCTCGGTCATAAATCAGCAGCACACGGAGCTGCGTACAGTGCATGAATCACGGGACTGACTCAGTTAGCCGAACACACTGTGTTTAACAAGCTTGATAAGGAGTCATAGGGCTTTATTATGGCTCTGCCCGACTCCAACGAAAACTGAGCCTCGAGGCCCAAGGACTCGAGCGAAGATGAAAATACTCATATTAGAGTATATTAGTTCCTGATGTAGATAGCGTTTTTCGCGGAGTAACTGCCCGGTGCATGGCGCAACATCAATCAATGGGTTTTCTGAGCCTAATCAGAGCCGCTCGCATCTATTCATTACTCAGTCTGCAATTGAGGCCATCACTCATTAGTCAGCATGTAATCTGATGATTAGCGCCACATAACTCAGCAAGTTTGCAGAGTGAGGGGGTCTCCGGGCTGCATCGTCTTAGAGGTGGCCTCTGTCCCCCAGGATCTCCTGGGAGGGCTCCTCTCTTTCGTGTAAACACCCACCCAACACCCCACGTGCACACACACGTGCACACACACGCACATACACGTGCACACACACGCACATACACGTGCACACACACGCACCCCTCAGGATCGACGTACTGAATAACATGCTGGAAAGTTGCAGCCTCCAATGTGATCTGACATTCCATCATGCATCTTGGAGACAAAGGTCCACACAGGAATGTGAAGTAAGACATTTTCTTGTTAATAAAGCATTGATCCGACGTATTGATTTTACATGACATGGCTTTTGCTGGGATTTGGCCCTCTCTCTTTTTTCTTTGCAAACAGTGGAGCTCTTCAGAATGCCTTGGCGTGTGTGACATGGCAAAATTCCTAACACTGTGTGATGTAAATTCTATATGTGTAAAACCACTTCATAATCAGACCATTAATCATGAGAAGCTGTCAGCATTGACTTGGGGGACAATTTGTCATGTCTTTGCCTGGGCCCATACAAGGATGTCAAGCAAGAGCCTGGTGCGTTGGGGACGGACGAGCCTCTGCCAGGACTGCGCCAAATGACTGACTTGGAAGGGGTAAAATCAAGTATTACATTTCTTGATTAGGGAACAGAGAAGGTGGCGTACTGTGCATTTGTAACTTGTCAAGATTTCTCCTCTTTCCCAGCTAATCACCAGGACTGCTTGACTTAATGAATCTGGTCTGATGAAAGGTGATCAGAAAAGATAGATGACCAACCACTATTGATTTCATGCAAATCCAGCTGACAGGTGATTGGAACCCGAACAGGAGGCTTTATGACTGGTAATAACCACACGCTCTCATCCTAAGAAAGACATTTCCCAGGGTTTCAGTGGACTTGATGTTCCCTCTATTACCCCCAAATCTTTTAAAGCCACATAAATGGGAGTGTCCCTTTCACCTCAGCTCAATACCCAGACAGTAATGAGATCCAGTCGATGATGCCAGGAATCAGATTCTGGGTAATGCTGGGAGGGTCCTGGGTACTGTTGGCATTTACCAGCACTTCCTGCTGCCCCCAAAGGTGTTAGAGATGGAGGGGCCACCAGCCTGGGCCTCACTCCCATTAAGGCTCCTAACAACAGCAGGCCAGCTGCCAGATTTGCATGTAGGAATTAGGAAAAATGGCCTCTCTCTTTAAATTACAGGAGAAGTCACACATATCCCAAAGACTTGGAGGTTTGGGATAATTGGGGGCTGGGCTATTCAATTTGCCTCCGTGCCTCAAAGAGCAGCTGGTGATATGCAGAACAGCTTGACTAATAACAGACCAAATCCACCTTGACTTGGGGCCCACGGCCTGGCCCAGCCTGCTGCCTGCCCACGGAGCACAGCCCCACAGAATCCAGCAACCCACAGCTCCACCAACCGAGGAGCAAGAGCGCTTCTCGGGCAGAGTCTGGGGCCGGACGAGAAAGCGCCAGGCCCTGCCCCGCACACATGTAATAAATCCTCCGCGTGTCGACTTTACAAGCTGAGAGTCCAGCCGAGCCGGGGCGAGGGATGGGCACGTCCCAGGCACCGGGCGGCCAGCCCCGAGCCAGGCCAATCAATACCACTTTCCTGTTTTAGAACTGGGTAATTATGAGGTGGAGAGATTGCCTGACCTTTCACCTGCGCTGCATTACTTTGCTGATATTAAGATAAATTGCCTGATTTTGGGTAAACATATGCTGCAATTCAAACTGTCAGCCATGGTTTGCTCAAGGATAATTTGTATTGATCTCCCAGCTTCTTCCCAATTTTGCTTACTGACCTCGTGGATAATTAGAGAAGGAGCCTTGGGTAAGCGAGAGTCAGGGCTAGAAGAGAAATCTGAAAAAGGAGATGAGGAAGAAGAAGGCGAAGGAGGAGGAGGAGGAGAAGAAAGAGGAAGAAGAGGAGGAGGAGGAGGAAGAAAAGGAGTTTGAAGGAAAAAAGGAATTAAACAATGAAGATGAAAAAGAAAGAATTCATGAATGAATGAAAGAAAAAAGATAGGAGAAAAAAGAAGGGGAGAAAGAGGAGGAAGTTAAAAGAAGAAGGAGAAGGAGGAGGAGGGGGAAGAAGAGGGGAAGAAGAAGAAGAAGAAGAAGAAGGAGAAGGAGAAGAAGGAGGAGGAGGAGGAGGAAGAGGAGGAGGAGGAGGAAGAGAAAGAGGAGAAGAAGGAGGAGGAGAAGAAGAAGGAGAAGAAGAAGAAGAAGAAGAAGAAGAAGAAGAAGAAGAAGAAGAAGGAGAAGGAGGAGAAGAAGAAGAAGAAGAAGGAGAAGAAGGAGAAGAAGAA
>CM053598.1:4276117-4307735 GCA_028646575.1 Pseudocheirus occidentalis | reverse complement strand
GAGGAGGAGGAGAAGGAGAGAGAAGGAGAAGGAGAAGGAGAAGGAGGAGAAGGAGAAGGAGAAGGAGGAAGAAGATGAGAAGGAAAAGGAGGAGAAGGAGAAAGAGGAGGAGGAGGAGAAAAATCAAATTGGTTTTATCTTCACATTTGTGCCCCTCTTCCTTCAGGCACATATATCTGTCAGCATCCTAGACACCAAAAATTAATGGGTGAACACCTATCTACCATCTATTCCAAGGTGTTAATCATTTTAAAAGCACATGGCCTTGACTAAATTTAAACTCTGCTTTAAGAAAATGACAGCAAGCACAAGAGCCCCCTTTGGGGCCAACGGATGCCCTTTGGGCTCTCACCTTCCATCCCAGGAATCTCCCCTGCCTGTCAACAGGAAAAGTCTATGCTTCCTAATAAATCCCCTCAAAGTAATTAGTGCCACTCATTTGTCCTGAATTCAAATTGAGCTCCGATGAGGCTGCTGAGTGTAAAGGAGATGAATGTAGCAGCAAAATTATATCATTGCAGATATGTCAGATTACAGGGCTGTTGTATCAGAAGTCATAAAACAAGTCTCCCTTGTGAAATATCTCTTTATTAACCATGCCATAAGATATTAACATTCCTCATTTAGTGGAGGGCCTTTTATCTGTTTCAAATACATTATTCGTCCTTTTAGAGATAAACTGTATTAATATCCATTTGAGTAGGCGACCGCGGCCTAATGCATAGTAATTTTTGTTGGAGAGCCTTTATTTTAGAATAAGAAAATTACACAGCTATAAAACCTGAATGAATAAGAAGCTTGGTTAGCGGGGAAGCGCATCCCGTGCCAATGAGCCAGGCAATCAGACAGCCTCTGAAAGGACCAGATATCCGGTTATCATATGCAGGCCCATATCCAGAGTGGGTCCTACAAATAGGGTCTGACACGGCCAAGTATCCTCAATGACTCTGCCGCACAGAAACCGCCTACAGCTCGAGATGATACATATTTAAATATCTCTGAGTGCACTGGAGTTAATCTTGTTACTTTACAAGCATTAAAGTCATAACAGAAGAAACATTCTAAATATTTAAGTCATTCCAGTGTACTGAGGGATTAATCACACCACAATTGATAAAATTTTAACGGTCTGTGATGTCAGTTCGAGTTGGGATGGCTAAAGCTAACGTGGCAACAGAAAGTGGAGGCAGCCTCCATGCTTACAGCTGTGACCAGAAAGCCTCCTGCCTGCCCGCCACCATTAGGGACGTACCAACGGGCAGAATTCGGCAGAATTGTCTTTCTTGTGACATACGCAGTTTGGGTCTGCATTCTGATGACCTAACCTTCTTTGTCAGCTAGGGCTGCCTCGAGGTCTGTATTAATAACTAAGAGCCAAAAAAGGTATGTGATTATTGTATTAGACCCACATGTCAATGCCTCCAAATCAAAAACTAATTAAATTAAGGAAGAGTATAGGGTGGGTACCTTGTATGGGGGTGGTAGGGGGGAGGCTGAAATATGGAATCTGGATACATGTCCTTCAAGTCGGTGGTTTTCTGGGGGGCAGAAAATTTCCCCCAGAGAAGAGGGGACACCTAAGTTTGTTCCCATTAAATTGCTTTCTTGGGGTGGAATGTCAGTTCCTTGAGGGCAGGGACCATTTCTTTTTCTTTTTTGTCTTTGTCTCTCCAGCATACCTAGCACACAACAGGTGCTAAATCAATGCTTGCTGGTTGATTTTTTGGTAGGGGACACTGAGTACCTAAACTAGGGTCTGAGGCATCTTCTGGAGAGATGCTGCTGTCTGAAGGAGAGGCAGAATTTGGTCTTGTCCTCATCATGAAAGGACTAAGGGACTTTTCTTAAAGTTCTCCTCCTCCTCCTCCTCCTCCTCCTCCTGCTCTCCTCCTTCACCCCCCTTCTCCTCCCTTTCCTCTCCTTCTCCTCTGCTTTCTCCTCCTCCTTCCATCTCCCTGAGCTTGTGAGTCAGTGGCCCCAAACAGCTCATTTTTCAAACCAGAAGAAGGCTGGGCTGCAAAGGAAGGAGAGAAGAGAAGAGGCTGAGCTCCCCCCACTGCCCCAATTCGAGGGGCCGAGGCTATTCCAGAGCCGGGCCATCTATCTCTCTGTAGGCCTCTTAGCTGCCTTTAAGCATTTATCTAGTCATTGTGCTTAAATGGACAGTCTAGTTGGGGAGAATCGTGTCATTAGCCACGTCCAGGGAACAGCCTCCTGCCGGAAACGGGCTTCTCGGAGGCCTGCCGGACAGTCGGCCTATTGTTGGAGCAGGCAGGCAGGAGGACGAGGAACCCAGAAAGCCAGGGAGCCCAGGTTTGGCAGAAGCCTCCCTCCTGCCTCAAAAACCTGCCTGCAGTAATGAAACAGGAAGACACCCATTTGCTCCTTTCCAGCCGCTGGCTCCGGCTATTAAGTAAGTTCCCGTTCCATTTCAGTAATGATCATCTTCCTGTGACTTTGGCATGAGGCAGTGAGGCTCCAGCTCCAACCAGACCCTCCTAATGAGGCCCTTTTTCACATTAGCTGCATAACTACATCATCACATCTGCAGGAGAGGCCTGGGGGGGAGGCTGGGCCAGCAGGACCCACCTCTTCCTTTCCTCCCTGGGCCCTGCCCACCCCCCCACCTGCCCAGCCTGGGCAGCCCAGCTCAGGAGCCTTGCAGAGGCCTGAATGAACGAGCGCAGGTTGTAATGTGTAAAAATTAAATAAAGCATAATCTGATTGCTCAATACAGAGACATTCCTCTAGAGGGTGTTACTGATTTCAGTGACAAACTGCTATTTGCTGACAAGTAGTTTACACATTAACCAGCTGAATCCAAGGGGGAAAAATGCCAATACCAATTAGATCACCTTGAGGTTATTAAATGTCCCACTGATAAGTAAGTAGGTGAACTTGACCAGGTGATAAAGACTGCTGTGAGCCAACGAGTGTGCACTGAAGGCTGCCTCTCCCACCCGCCCTCCGCCCTCCCTCCTTCCCGTACTCCAGAAGGCTTTGCTTTTCCAACTGACGGGCTGAAAAGTGGCACTGAACATGGGTGGCCACTGAAGGCCCACTGGGCACTTGCCCCTGCCTGAGGACCTGGCCACATCACAATACCTCGATGGTACCACCTCCAAAACATGAGACTGAGCCTGAAAATGCCTGCCTTTCCTCCCTTTCTTAGGCTTGAAAATGATGCTAAGTTCTCCACTTTATCACCAACTGTCTCTACCAAGTGCATTTCATCTATAAGAAATTCAGATGCTTGGGAAATTAAAATTTCAAAGATCTGCTGCAAAAAAAAAATCAATGGGGAGAGATCAATGCTCATAGAAATTTCATGAACTTTGAACTGATACGGGCATGGTGCTGAGAAGCGGTTGGAATTTCAGGTAGCTGATTGTTCCCGGCCCAGATGAAAAGCAGCCGACGAGGCAGAGAGGAGGGATGGGTTTTAGATGGGTTTTCACTTTAATATTTTGTCAGACAAAAAATTAATTTTTAGTCCGTTCCATAACACACAAAAATAGAAGGGGAAAAAGCCTGCCTTGCCGATAGGCCTTGTAACACGCTACTTCTTAAGACCACCTAATGGTTTGCACATTAACGCAGCAGTGAGATGAGACTGGTTCCCTTTGCAGCCGATTGCAGGTGCAAATTAATATTGTAAAATGAAGATCAATACATGGACAGGGCGAAATCAATAGGGGCTAAATTATTGCTGCACTCTCCTCCTCATTCCAGATGACTTGTGTTTTCCTCTCCCAGTCAATACTTTGCAGCTTTTCTCATTAATTTCTCAATAAATTTGGCAATGAGTTTCAATCACAGAACTCGGCAGGCTGAGCCAAGCATCGCGGAGTGCCTAGGAAACACAAAGGCTGGGTCGCCTCATCCATCAGGAGGGGCTAGAGCCGGTGGGGGGGTGACCAGCCTGACCCAGGACAACCAGAAACACACACACACACACACACACACACACACACACGACTTCTTAGTCTCCCAATCTTCTACCAAGAGAGGGGCTTCCCCCTTGGCAAATCAATGCCGTCTTGGCCACCCCGGTTTCTCCAAACCACTGTGCACTCTCCTAAAGCTCCATTTGAGCCGTGGGTTCATGTGTGGGCCATTCAGTAACCGTGTCCAATCAGACCACAGCAAGTTCACGTGTAGGCCACTTCACGCTCCCATCCAATCAGATGCCGGTGGGTTCACACGCGGGCCACTTAATACCCTCATCCAAACAGACCATGGTGAGGAATTTTTCTTAAACTCCTCCAGCTGAGGATGGGAAAACATCCACTGTTGACTTCTAATTGGAAACCAAGGAGCACTTCATTCATATCTCGATATTGTTCTGAGACGTTCCTCCAGCCCGCCTAACTGGGCCTAGTGCATGGGAATTGTCTTCCCATTCAGGAGTGCCTGGCAGGAAAGAACGGCATTGTGATATGACACCAAGCACAGAAAAGGGGACAGCTCATCTTCCTTGTTACAAAAAGAATGCCCTCCCTGACAACGATTGGATGGCGTTCAAACAATTCTGTTTACATCCCTCAAAGAATACATTGGTTTCTGGCTTTTATGGGCTCATGGAGGCTACAATCTACCTGGCCCAGCCCTGCAGTGATGGAGAGCTAAGAAAAATGGCGGACCAGACGGAGCCTCCGACTCTCGGGACGGACGGGAAGCCTTGGGCTGGAGGGTCTCCAGGAAGGCAGCGAAGCATCCTCCGCTCCCTGTCACGTGCTCTCCAGGTGAGTGACGTCATCCCCTTCACCTCCTCTCCCAAGGAAGAGGCTGCGAAAGCTGGGACATGCCCTCCCACACATGCTCTTTGTAAGTTCGCTCTTCTGCATGAGGTTAGACGAGCTTGCTTTAAGCAAAGTGAGAAGGAGCTTTATCCCCACACACTCCCTTCCCACTGTCTCTATTGTTTGCTATCTCCTTCTGCAGGGATGAAGCCCAAAGGGCCTCTCTCCCAAGTCTATCTCCTTCTTGGTCCTCTGGGAGAAACATGTTAAAATCAGCCAACAAAGACAAGGTTTGATGGTGTGCAATCGTGGGAAACTGATGTGCACACATCAAACAGAAAAAAAAAATGATTCTACACTGAAGAGAATTTAGGACCAAATTCTAAAAAGTCCCAAGCAGCTGCCCAAGGGTCCCGTCTTCATTTGCTCTCCATGTGGCTGCAGAACCAGAGGCCTGCAGGCAACAGCCCCCTCTTCCACTGATGACTGTGGGCAAAGCAAAGCACTAGGCCTCTCTGAGTCTCAAAATGAGAAATTAGATGCTGTTGTCTCTAATATCTCTAACCCTATGATCCTATGACCTCTGGGTGGGCACATCTTGTTGAGAGACCCCCAACTCTTGCACCCGACAGTCTTTGAGCCACTAAGAGAATAATGTGAATCAATGAATCAACAAGAAGGTATTAAGCCCCACTACGTTCTCAGGATCACATAGTAGGTATGGTTTTGAAGCATTACTTGAACTCAGTGTTTTCCTGCCTCCAAGGCTGGCCTGCTAACCACTGGGCTAGGCTTCAATTTTTTATGTCGTATTTTAAAACTTCCCAAAAGACAATGGAACAGAAGCCAGCCATACTGGAAATGTGGCAGTGCCCGAGTCTACAGGACATAGGGTTTTCCTTAGGGGATCATTCACCCTAACCTCTTTTTCAGGGTCTAAGTGGGTAGGTTTCTTTTCAGTTAAATTTCTCAGTTCAAAATTTCTCAATTAAATCTAAATATTGGTGCAAACACACCAGAAGGTGATGCTCTGTCCTTACTAGCCTTCTGGTCTAATTTATTGGCAAAGATGATTCTAATAGTGATAAACAGTGAAGTGCTTTGGGGTGCTGGGTAGACAGACCCCCAAAGAATGATCAATGAATGCCACTGAAAACTTTTCAGAGCCTTTACATTGGCATTCGAGCCCCCATCCATGCGATGGCCCTGCTTTCTCTCCTTGGGAGGAAGGGTTTTTGTGTTTATCTACTTTTGTCCATGTGTCACAGGGCCAGGCACACAGTAGGTTGTCTGCTGATTGACTGATTTCTCTCGTTGGATTACAGCAGTACGAGGAGAACTGGAGGGGCAGAAGGTCAGAACTGAAGGGATGGCATCTTGACAACTAAATGGTATCATGGATAGAGCACTGGGCTAGGAATCAGGAAGACCTGGGTTGGAATCCTGCCTCACACTCTTATTAGGGAAGGAGACAATAAGTCTTTATAGAGCACCTACTGTGTGCCAAGCATGTTATAAATATGATCTCATTTAATTCTCACAGAACCCTCGTGATGTAGGTGCTGTTTAAGAAACTGAGGCAAACAGCCAACAGGGCACTTGCCCAGGGTCGCTTAGTGAGTGAGTATCTGAGGCTGGCTTTGAGCTCGGGTCTTCCTGACTCCGGGCCCAGAGCTCTATTTGCTGTCCCACCAAGATGCCTATGTGACACCCAGCCATTCACTCAGCTTGTCTTTGCCTCTGTTTTCTCATCTATAAAGTGGGGATAATCATAACAAGAACTGCATGAAGGTGTTGGAAGAAGAATAAAGCTCTATGTAAATGCTGGCCATTATTGTTGTTTTTACATTTTAACACAACAAAGGTAAGTTTTGTTATCATTTACTTTTTCAAGTTGGAAAAGGAAAGAAAAAAAGACTGTGAGAAGGCCTTGGGGCCAGCCTCCTCTGGATGCCTCTGCCTGAGTCTTGAGAGTCATGCCCCTAATGCAAGTTGTGCTGTCTGACCCATTCTGCTGAATTCCTGGGCTGTCTGCACCCAGGAGCAAACATCAGTAAAGTGCATCTGGTAAGGGCACACAGTTGTGAGGATAATCCCCACTTTAGAGATAAGGCCAAGAGTATAGCCCTTGAAAATGGCACACCAGGGTTAATTATTCCTAACTCAAAATTAAAAATGGTTCCTTGGTTCAACGGCTCTTGGGATTCAGAGCTGAAAGAGCCCTTATGAGAATGGCCAGTTCAAAGGCTGCTCATTTTTACAGATGAAGAGACTGAGGGGCAGAGGACTGAAACACAGGATAATGCCATGGATGGGCTGACCTGATCTGGAATTCACAAGTGTGCCTCCTCCCAGAATCCCTGAGTCAGAAGGGAGTTCCAAAGGCTGCAGCAGCCACATCGTTCACCCTATGCTGCCCTCCCAAGAACCACCCAACAAGTGCTGATCTAGGCTCGAACCCTCCTCCAAAGGATTCTTCTCACAAAAAGGAAATAAGGGACAAGACTGAGAACAAGCTGGGAATCTGTTGCAGTGGTACCACAAAGCTGTTCACCTCACATGTAAGGATCCTAGGGTTATCATCAACCAGTTTTGGTGGCATGCAGAAAAAGTGGCTGGGAAGAGATGGTATGTGTCTCTTTTTGAAAAAGGAAGAACTTTTGCATGTAAGGTAAACTTAAAAACTTAAAAAGGAGGACGGCAATGGAAGAAGATTGAGCTAAGCAAGACTGAAAGGAGAGGCAAAATGTCCATTTTAGCATTATTCCTTAAGAAATTGCCATTGGAAAATTATTTACCAACCCCCTCCCCCCAAAGATTCTTCAGATTCGCAATGTTCTTATTGTCTCGATGGGAGTTTCTGCATTTAAATTTTACCACATACTCTAATGAGTGCTCTACAGTACAATGAATGTACAATAACTCCACATACTGAAGCCCCTGGTGAAATAAAGTTATTCCATGTGCTCATTAACAGCATTTTAAAACCTTTATATTTAAATGTAGAAAACAGCCCAGATCACAGACTAATAGCCTTTAGTTTATTTTTAAAGATATTTCAGAAAAGAAAAAAAATCACAGAAACCAAATTCCTTAGCTATTACTTTTCTGCATTCTCCGTGACTTAAATAACCCGATTGTATTTGGGCTTTAAAAAAAAGTTTGTTTTTTTCCCCTTAGACTATAATTTTTAGGTACCAAGCTGAAGCCTGGAACAACTTTCTATAAAGAAGTCAAAACATCTCCCCACCCACCCACCCCTCTCCAATAATGACTTAAAATGAAAACACAAAGATATCTCAACATACATCAACCATCACACCAAACAAGGTCAGCACCACCGAGTAGGTGGTCAGCTCCCAATGCCTCTCTACCTGAGGCTGCTCATGTTTTCCTACCAATCCAGGCAGGGTAAATTGGCTAGGCTATTGCCTGCAATTATCCCTATCCGTGACTATTTCAATGATGTTATCAAAGACTATCAATTCTGAGTCAAAAACAAACAAACAAAAAATCACCCTCCTTTGACAATGGGAGTTGCTAGCTTCCGATGACTATGGGTCTGGCTCAAGAAGTGGCCAACCACATGCTTTGGTTGAAGCTTCCTCATTAATGGCTGCACTTCCACCTCTGTTTTGACTTTTGACTGCTGGACCCTTGCCTTAACTGGGAAAACTCTGGAGTTTCTTTGAGAACATTCATAGGATCTTATGATCAGAGATTTAGGACTAAAAGAGACCACACAGACCATTTGATCCAATCCCCCACTTCTTAAGATGAGGAGATTTAGGCTCATGGAAATCAGCTGACTTGCCCAAGATCACCAGGTAGGAAAAGATGGAGCTAGAATTTGAACATAGGTTCTCTAACTCTAATCCAGCCCCTCTCTGCCTTTTGTTTAATTCTGCTCTCCTAACAGTCCCGCGAGTATCTTCCATATCATACAGACATGTATCTAGAGAGTGAAGGCACTTTAGAGTTTAGCTAGTCCAGGGGCTGGAGTCCATCAACTTGGATGGAGAAAAAAATGGCATCTTCTGTTTCAGTAGCATTGGGTTCCTTTGTCATCGTATTGTACTCCTATTATCCTATTTTTTGCGTTTAAAACCCTTTTCTGAGCAGGCCTGCATAGGTTTCAGCAGGACACACAAGAAAGGTAAAGAGCTCTGGATTCTGATTGAGTCCTTTCATTTTACAGAGGAGGAAACCAAAAGCCAGAAACATTAAGTGAAACCCAAGTTCACAAGAACAGGCCAAAGATAGGGGTAGGTTTTGAAGTCAGCCTTCTCATTCCAAACCCAGTAGAATGAGCACGAGGAAGGCATGGAACGAAATCGGGTAGAGCTTGAAACAATCAAAAATCAAGCATAAAAGTCTTTCCTTTCAGACTCCTAAATAGTACAAGTTTATGATCTTCTTTTAATCTCCCAGTTTTGGCAATAAAAAATGTGGGGGAAAGATACAGATAATTCTCAATCTTTCTCCCCTTCCCTCCTCTCCCCTCTTCTCTCTTCCTCTTCCCTTTCTTCCCCTCTTGGGTCTTTCTCTCTGTCTCTGTTTTCTCTGTCTCTGTCTCTCTTCATTCCACCACCCCCACCCATTTAATAGAAAGAAAGCTAGGCCTGTTTCCAACTTTAAAAATTTCAGCAATTATTAAGTGAAGTCCAGATGACCCCTTTGTCCTTTTGGGAAGACAAATGGCTGCCTTGTCGCCGCTCCATTTTGTCAGGTTTGGTGAGGCCCAGTCGATAGCTTCACCTTGACATGAAAACTTTGTGATTTATCAGGCTGGCCGTACTGCTGGTGTCACCAGAGCCAGCAGCAGGGTGGCCAATCAGGATGTGGGGAGCAGACTTTGGTCCCAGCCACTAGGAAAAAAAAATCAAGCCCGCTGTGATGATAGACAAATGTGTCTTGTTAGCAACAGCCAAAAAGCGCTTGACTTGTACTAATAACAAAAAGGCCGTGCTGGTCACCATGGGTCTAAAGACGAAGCACCCTGTCACCAGGCTGGTTGGGAAATTAGCAAATAATGTCCCTTTTCCTTGATAAATGGGTGACAGTTCTCGCTCACCAATCATTTTTTAACATTTTGATGCATGTCTATGATCCCGCCGGAGGAACAGAAAAGTTTACTGGCCCTCAATTTTCAGATGATATATGGCACACTCTAAATGTGCGATTTCGGTATGAGGTATAGTTCATTTTAAGCAATTCTAGTAAATGGGTGTCACTGATTAGGACAAATCGTCTACTTGGGCAACAGCACAAATGGTATGTCTCATTCTGAGGGCCTCCTCTGAGACAGGAAAGAAAGGGGACGACAAGGACCCACCCCCAGGTTAGACCTGAAGAGGCCACCCTTTGAAAAAGAGACTGCCTGGAATCCGCCCTGCCCCAAACCTAATAAAGCCAATAAAGAAGATTAATTAATTGGTCTTTTTCATGTTTGGTGCTGCCTTGTAATCAGGTAAATATGGAAAGACAGGCATTGACTGGGAAGTGGAGGCTCCTCTTTCCCTTTGTGACCTCAGAGATGCTACTCTGCTCAAGATCACGGCTATGACGACGAGGAGGAGGTTGGGGGGAGATGAGAAAATATATCTAGGTTATCCAAGCCAGGGGCATGAGGAAGGCGTTCTGGAACCCTAAGCAATATCTCAAGGATCCCAGTAGAAATCATGGAGCCAGGATGGGTGCTATCACGATCTTAGGATCATGGAGGATTCACAGTCCTAGAAAGGGTGTCAAAGGTCACAGAGTCCAGCACCCTCGTTTTATGGATGAGGAAATTGAGCCCCAGGAAAACAAAGCTACTTTACCCAAGGTCACAGAGTTCATGAGCAGCCAAGCTAGGATAATGATCTCAAGTTTCTATTTTTATTTTGGCCAAATGGATAGCCTAACTTTAAGACGTTAAGATCTGGGTCATCTTGGGCAAGTCACTTAACCCCAACTGCCCTACCTTCCCCCCACCAAAAAGCAAAAAAAAAGAAAAGATGTGGGTCATGCAAAAAAGACACCTACTATGTGCTAAATGACACTAAAGAATTTAAAAGGCTTTTCTCTCCATAGAAAGGCCAGTGGATCTAACTTCCTCCCCCACACTGGGAGAAGAGGGACAGAGTCACGTGGCTGCAGGATGGCAGCAGTGGGAAGTCCGACCAACAACAACGTGGCTCCATAGCTAATGGTGGAAGTTCAGCCCCAAAGCACAGACTTTACTGTTCAAGGCCAAGCATTCATTGCCCCCGTGAGACAGTGAGAAGGGATAACTGAAACAATCAGAGGGTCTCCATAGAAGGAAGGCTGAATGATCCCTGCGTTTAGCATAGTAAAAATACTATGATTTGTGGTGGGCAATTAAGAATCATTTGCTCTGTGGATACAAGTCATTTGTTTAAAGAGCACTGACCTATGAGACAGCTAGTTTGTGTTGGCTGTGATGGAGAGGAGCTATTGGCTCTAGGCAGGGTCCCAGCCCCAGTGATGGAGGCCTCTTTGATGGCACACAAAAGGGCTTTCAAATGCTCCACGAACATGAGGCCCTTGAGCAGAGTGGTGTGAAGTGGGGTTTAAATGGTGAAAACTTGCCCACATCAGTGGTCAGATACAAGAGAGAAAACAGCTAAACTGGGGGACATTGGATGATGCGGTGAATGGTGGAAGGTGCTCCCTCCTCCCCTGGATGTCCTGTCAGGGTCGTTAAAATGCAATCCAACTCCTCTGCCCCAACATAAATATTCCATCAGAAAGAATACAAACTGAATGATTATTGGGGGAGTAATGACTTCATAAGCCTGCAATTGAATGCAAGTCTTTGTGTGGAAATCACCGTTTTTTGCGCCCACATCTAGAAAGCGCCAGGTCTGAGAAGGCCTCTCTGCCTTCAGCTTTCAAACTTTTCCATCTTCCTCTCTGGACATGTTTACTATTGACAGCCAATATCTTGCTTAGTAACCGAGTTCAAACTGTGGCAAATGACATGTTGACTCCAAGTAATTTGTGATAATTTCTTTAATTGAGCAAAAGAAATCTCTAAAATGAGGGTGGGTCAACCAAACATTGAGGTGAAAGGGGTCACCTTTAAAAACTCTAAATGAGTGAGTTTCAGAACAGGCTGGGGAGCTGGCCTCCAGGCAAGCCACCTTCACTCCTACACCTAGACTTTCAGTTCCTAGGAAGGATTTATGCACAATGGGCATTTCAAAGCCAGAGTAGTACTAAGGTCTGTTGGCACACTTGAAAACGGGTTTCCAGAAGTAGCTTGAGCCCTAACGTGATTCTAATTAGAAGCATCCAAATTATAATTTGTCTGAAATCACCCTATACTGCTTATATATCCTAATTAAAAATAATCTCTTTCATCATATTTGCTAACTTGGGTATTTACACTAGCATACTGTTGAGTCCAGAGAGGTTCCAAAGACCGTGCTTGTATTTCCCAGGTAGGATGCCCAGGGAGTGTTTTAATTTTTCTTAAACAAGCAGGAGATGCCACACTGAAGTCATTTACTAACTCTATTCACTTCTCAATGCAACCAATATCACATTAATTTAATTTTAGGAGCCCACCCATTTATTTCACATTTTACCATCCAGAAGGTGACTTACTATTAACTGGCGATTCCATACAGCATGATTGTTAATTCTGTTCCCAAATACGAGCTGCTTGAAAATGTTCTTTCTCTCTAATTTCTGACCTTCTTACAACAGGGGTGAGGTACATTGGGAATGCCAAGGGCTGGTGAGGAAGAGCTGGACATGGCGTTTGTGACTCATTCCTTTAATTCACTAATGAACTGAACTGCCACTGCCTCCCAAGGTAATTACAGCTTGTGAATGGTCTGAAGGCAATGGGCAAAGAGGCATGGACAGATGGATGGACGGATGGATGGGAGAGATCTGCCCCTAGTGCAGAGGGCAGTCCCCAGGCGCAGGACTTCTCCTCCAGTTTGACTAAGAGGGTCTGTTTCAGGGGAAATCTGGAACTTTTCATACCCCTGTAAACAGACCATTTATGACCCTTATTCTCAACTCTACCTGGACTGGAGACACCGAGCGCCAGCGTGGTTTCATTATCCTTCAGCTCTGTGGCCCTCCAGTCCACCCCATGCTGAGAAGGTTAAATGTGAGAGGTCCAAGCCAGACTCCAAGCATAGTGGGGCGCTGATGGGAACCAGATGCCCTGGGGATTCCGCCCCTCCCCATGGGGGACCACATCATTTCCATATTGTGAAATACAGTGACACAGGGCTCAGTTTTCAGTGGCGAGTGCAATTTCCAATGATTATCTCATTGTCCCCATCAATTTTGGAGCAATGCAAATCAGACAGAAGTTTCCAGGTCAGACAGGTTATGACCCTCCCTTTCCTTTCCTCTCTCCTTGTGCACAGCCTCCCAGAGGATCCCTTACACACTGTGTTTGAAATGTATATTCCCCTTCAACTCCTTGGCTTGGGAAGGGGGAGGGGAACACAATAAATTAGCCTCTCACTGCGTCACTGCTGAGCTTCAGAGAGCTCTGCCAGATAGCTGCATTTTTCAGTGCCTAAGAATTCTTAGGAGAGAGGATTTGGGGTGAGTGACCCCCTTTACCCACAGCACTTTTTCTTTGGGTACAATGCTACAAATTTAGGTCTGGATTGTAATTTTGGCTGGACAAATAAAAGATGGATATTGCCCAGGACTGAGTCACCTTGAGTTGGGAGCCAGGGGACATGAGTTCCAATCCTGCTTCTGACATAAATGACCTATGTGATCTTGGATAATACGCTTGGGTCAAGTGGAGGATTTGGACCAGACCAGGGGATCTCCCAGATCCCCTGAGTTTGAAACCAATAAGTCTATGAGCACAGTGGGATATTGAAAGAGGTCTGTGCTAAAACATCCACAGCTAAGAAAAAAATCCTGATAAAAATCCATTAACGAAGGGATTCAGATAGAAGAGGGAGGATGCCTGGGAATATCACACTATAAAACAGTCGGTCAACAAGCCTTGATGAGGGCTCATAATGTATAAGACTGTCCTTCCAGAAAGCTGAAGAAGGAGATGAGCTGGTGCTTGCGGGGGAGGGGCACGGTGACCAAGTCGGTCAGATCTTGTTGCTCTATAAAGTCATTTCCCCTCTCGGTGCCTGAGCTTCCCCATCTCTACAGTGAGAAGGCTGAATGTGGCCTCTGACATCCCTCGCAGCGTCACCATCCTATGAGGGGGTCTGCTGCCTAGAGACCACTGGCCCACATCAGGCTTGCCAAGGAGACGCACAGAGACCCCTGACCCGGATTTTCCCCTTTTCAGCCTTCTTGGAAAGAAGACTTATGCTAATTGGCCATTCTTTGGGGTTGAGTTTGTTTTGGTTTTGGGCCTGGGGTGAATTAATTTTTATTATTCTTCATTACTATCCGGCAGTGTGCACATGCTTCTGCGTGCACACACACACACACACACACACACACACACACACACACACACACACACATACACAAAACCAACAACAACAAACTACTGAATTTTGGAGCCATTGGGAGGCACTCACAAAGCAGAGTTAGACCTGGGAAGGTTTAGAGAAGGCAGGTCCAAGGGACGTGCCAAGAACTTGTGGCATTTGAATTGGTGGACCTGCCCGTCACGTGTCTGGAGTTAGCCAGCGATCTGGCTTTGTGCCCCCCTGAGTCACAGACACTTGCATGCTCCAGCACAATGTGGGCTGGGTCTGCACTCACGCACAGAGTTCTTTGGGTCTGGAGTCGGGTTTTTAAAATTTTGTTTGATTTTACTACCAACAAGATTCAAGTCACATTTTAGGTATGGGACTTATAGCATTTTCCCTCTCAAACCTTCACTTAAAATTAAGATATCTTTTTTACTTCTAGAAAACAGTGCCAGGACCCGACTGGACCTGGCATTCAAGGAGCCAAGTGGAACTGGGTCACAAAGCCCAGTGACTGACTTTTTGTCCCTCCTTCCCCCCCCCAAAAAAAGGTATGGTCCACAATAATATCACACATAACCACCAAGACTTGTTTTCCTTCTCTGAAATCTCAGTAAGGTCAAAGATGCAAAGAAGTTATCATTTAAATCATGAGTTCCCATTTTATTGAAAAATCATTTTGATATAAAGGAACTGTGTTCAACGCTACTTCCAAGAAGACATTATTGTGCAAAGTGAGGGCCTCCCTGAGTCTCCCTGTCTGTTTTCACATTTGCTATTGTTTCAGTCATGTCTGACTCTTCATGACCCCATTGGGGGTTGTCTTGGTGCAGATGTTAGAATGGTTTGCTGTTTCCTTCTGTAGCTCATTGTACAGATGAAGAAACTGAGGTAAACAGGGCTAAGTGATTTGCCCAGGGTCACATTCAGCTAGTAAGTTTCTGCGGTTAGATTCGAACCCAGGAAGATGAATGTTCCTGACTCCAGACCTGGCCCTGTACCCACTGCAGCACCCAGCTGTCCTATACACTATAGTACAGTAGAATTTATATGGTACCTTCCTTAAATGAGGTTCTATATCAGCGAAAATTCTGTAACTGGAATGACTCGCCTCAAGATGGGGTGGGTTTTCCTCATTTTTGGAGGCCTTGAAGCTGAGGATGTTTGACACCTTTTCAGGAAGGTGACAGACTTTCTTTCTGTGTAGGGTTTCAGCCAGGAGTGTTAGGGTCCCCTCTCCCTTTCAGGGTCTGTGATTCTTTGTCTCAGGCAGACCCTCTCTCCCCCCAAACTATGGGAAATCTAGGCAGATCACTCACACATCGATGAATAGGGAGCTAACACACTGAAAAGGGGGTTTCTTATCTCATAAGTTTAAAAATAAAATAATGAGAAAGCAGTTTCTCAGAGCAAAGTTTAAATTCATAGATTCCATAGCAACTGCTTGTCTGTGGAAACTTGGGCAGGCCATTTGAATTCACTGAGCCTCTTTCTATATCTGTACAGAAAGAGCTGTTCTCCAAGCCCCTCTAAGATTCCATGATGCTCACAGCTCCGTAAAGCAGTTCGCAGAAGAAAAGACATGAATTTAAAATCAGATCGAAGACCAAACTTTGACCAAATCTTGGTCGTGGATGGGGAGCTGGGGGCTCAGCTCCGGGCTCCCCTGTTCACTACCTTGGGAGCGACATCCAGAGAGTCAAACACCCACTCTGGGGCTCAGTGTCCTCATCTGCAAAAGGACAGGGTCAGACTAGAGAGTATCTTAGAATCCTGGGCCTCGCACATATGAAATACAATTTGAGTGAATCAAACGAAATCCTATGAACTGATTTTTTAAAGAATTATCTTCCTTATCATTTGTAAAACTATTTAATATTCTGAAAATCCAATGACCAAAACTTTCTTCAGCAGGCTTTAATTCTTGACCTTCTTGACCAAACCCCAGAAAGAAAGAAAAAAGTAGTAGTGTCTATTATCGGCCTAAAGGAGTTGCCACAGTGGAGAGTGTGGCTCAGGGTGAGCAGAAGCCCTCAGACCTCTCTGCTTCTGTCTCCCTATAACCCACCCTCAACAAGCACTCAGGCACAAAGAGTGCTCCAGAGGGAGGCTGTGCTCAAATACTGGCTCCACTGCATCCTGTCAGTAGGACTTGTCTCCAGAGCCCTGCTCTCAGCCTCAGTTCTCTTACAGTGAGCGTGTTGGCCTGGAGGACTCCATCCTAGCTCCCTTCTGGCTTTAAAACTCCCAATCCCTTTAACATGATGAAGGCCAGGCAAAGGGGTGACTCAGGACAGAAGAGAGGCCCCAAACTCTACTCCCGCCACCTGGTTGTGTACAGGTCCCAAGGACCCTACTTTGCTTACAGCTTCCCTGAGCACAGGGGTGACAGGCACTGGGGCCAGGAAAGTCCCTTTCAGAACTGGGCCTGCCAAAGAAGAGATGGCCCAAATGGGCTGCACAGCTCCCTAAGGGCCTGAGAAGGAACAATCACTTGCCTTCCAGGAAGGCCCTGTTTGGTGCTCGGGGGTTCCCTTCAGGACAGAAGCTTCTCAAGAGTGATGACCTCATCTTTCTCTGTATTCTAGTGGAGCCAACCCCTGTGGGCAACCAATGTCTGTGGGCATAGTTCTCACAATGGGGGATGGGATATAACTCAAAAGAGAACAGTTAAGGTCCACATGTCTTCAACCTGTTCTAAATCCAGAAGCCCAGGCCAGAGTTAGGGTTTTTATAATGCCAAAGCCAGTAACAGAATGTGGGAGCTAAATGGGACCCTAACAGCACCTAACCCAACCCCTCATATTGAAGAAGAGGAAACTTACCCACACAAGGGAAAGGGGCCTGCTTGAGGTCACCCAGTGAGCGAGCCCTGCAACAGAGCTAAGCCCAGAACCCAGGTTCCCTGGCTCCTGATCTGCACCAGGTTTTCTAATACCTTCCATCATTCCTCCATTTGGCAAGAAGGCCCTAGCAGCAACTGGATGTGACCAAGATGATGTGTGCCACTGCTTGGGCAACAGCAATGCCCAGTGACTGCCAACATGAACCAGCTTGGACTGAGGTTGTAAGTTAGGGGTGGGGTGGGGAGGTGACAAGCAAGAAAATTCCTTTCTTGGCTATGATTTGATTTCTGGATGTTTTTAAGAACAGAACCAGACATGCGAGAAAAACCAAGGGGCTTCCTTCCTCGAATGTCTCCATGTCCCCTTGACCACTAAACACTGAGGACCCAGAAACATGGAGCATCTCAAACAATCACTTATGAAGACTGAAGTTCAAAGCAGCCGGTGTCAAACAAGCGGGGAATCTCAGAAGGTCAGAGCTGGCAGAGATCGCAGACAGGCTCTGGACCCCTGAGGGTCTGTGGAGAGGTTTCAGGAAGTCCACAAGCAGTGACCCAAATTTTATTTCATTTTTAGTATCTTGATAACTGTATTTCAATAGAGCTGATTTCTGTCATAACCCTAAGTATTTTATTTTATGCATTTCATACATGATTCTGAGAGTCTACAGACTTCATTAAAGCTGCCAATAGGGGCCAGGACGCTAACAAAAAAAGGTGCAGAACCCCTACCTTCTACCACAGAATGTCAGAGCTGAGAGGGCCCTCAGAGCAGTGTCAGAACATAAAGTGTCAGAGATGCAAGGGGCTTTAGACTAAGAAAGGCAGAATGTCAAAACAGATAGATCCTTTAGAATGGAGTCTGAGAAAGGCCTTGGAACACAGAACCTTAGAACAGAAAGTGTCCGATTTGGGAGAGGGACCTTTCTAACACATTTACTGTTAGAGGTGAAAAGATCAAAGAACACAGAATGTCATAGTAAGCCTCGTCCTTAGACTAGGTTCTGTATTATGTCAGGGATGGCTTATAAGAAAACAGATTGTTGAAACTGGAAGGGCTATTAGAACGTAAGTGAGGCTCGACCTCAGAGGTCCTTTAAGCTGAGAGTATGTGGACCCCGAAAGACTCTGAGGATGGATTGGGGGGGTTGGTGAACTAAATGGGGGAAAATGATATCTGTATTTATTTTCACTAACCTTCAGCTGAAATGTATCCTTTCCTTCAATTATTGAACAACCATTCTGAGACCCGGTCCATGGGTGCGGCAAAGGGGTCCATGAGGGACAGAAGAGGTAAGAAGGCCTGACCTAATCCAATCTCCTCAAAGAAACTGAGACTCCAGGAAACAACTCGCCCAAGGTCACCAGGGCAGTGCCCCCTCCTAGGCCAATGGTCTTGCACCTCAGACTGGAAACCCAAGCTCCGCATCTATGAACCAAGGCAAACTTCACAACTCTTTTTTTCTTATTCCCCCACAAACACACAATGCAGCTACAAGTTCACCTTTATGAAAACAACCCAAACTCCGAAGTTATTGACAACTTCCTTTCAAGGTCTCATGAGCAAGGACAGGCATTACTGGATCACCAAAGAGGAAGACTTGCCACTGCCACGGCGGTCCACTCACCAGTGTAGACGAAGCGGCCAGGAGCACCTTTACAGAACTGTTTGGACTTGTAGGACAGGGTGACCTCCACCACTCCTGGAATGTGCCGAGGAGGGGTCTGCACTCGAATGGCGTGGGGTGTTATCAGCTACAAAAATCATACAGGAAACAGACACTCAATCCCGATGATAATGAGGCTCTGACACTCCCCGTTGGACACAATTACCCAAATGACCCCAAATTGGACCGCCGTTTTCTAGTTCTCCCCCTTTGCTGTTACACGGTCCGGGCTGGCCTAGGTTTTTTAAGAAAAATATCTGCAAATGATCCTGGGTTTTGGTTTACAGGAAAGGCCACAGGGCATCATCCATAGGAAAATTGCCTCCATATGTCAGGGTGAGCCTGCTCCTGGTAATTTCCACACTAATTGTTCAATTGTCTGAGGGCCCTCCCCTCTCAGCAGGCCTTCCACCAGAGGGCCCCACTGGGCCTTCAGGGCCTTTCCCAGGGCCCAGCTCTGTCTGACCAGCCACATGGGAATTCTTAGAGGAAAAAGCTAGCTTGCCAGAAAGCCCCAGGATGCCTCATGTCAACAGACTCTGACCAGCCCCGGGTTTGAGTGACTCACCTCACTCCACACCAACATGGTTCCGAAGACGACCTGAAGGCCATCAAAGAAGTTGTCCCCGATGATGATGACAGTGGCCCCACCAGTGGTCCAGCCTTCGCTAGGGCTGATGGCCTTTATGCACGGAGTAGCTGCTTGTACAAGACAGAAAACCAAGATCTTAGTCCCCCTTCCACGCCACTGACATCACATCTCTCCACCAATGACAAGTCATGCAAAGCACAGCAGGAAAAAAAAGTGCGTGGCTTCTCCAAGAGGCAGACAAAGGCAATCATATACCAGCACAGGGATGTATTTAAAGCAAACTATGAAATGCTGTCTAAAGCAAAGGCCAAGCTACAGAATATGAGTGAGCGCTGTGCGGAGGGCGGGGAATGGCTTGAGAGAGCAAATTCTATGTCAGGGTAAATATGACTATTACAAATGATTAAGCACAGGGCGTGCATGTGGCCTGTCGATTTATCTGCTCTGCTGTACGGCTCTAAGCAGAGTCAATCAGAAGGTTGTTGAGGGAGACGGAGGAGCAAATGCTCAGAATTTCGATTCCTCATAAGCAGCTAATTGGGTTGGGTTTTTTCATCCGCGAACTTTGCCTTTCAGTTCAAAACTTCATTTTCCTCTGTCAGTCCATAATTACTACTTTTCACTTTTCATCAGGAAAAAATCAAAAGCACTATATTAGTACTTTTGTCAAAGGTACACATTTTAACATCTAATATTGTTTGTCGGCACGAATCCCTGAGCCCATCGCCTTGACCTGTCTTTGTCTCTAGGGTCTTCACATTTGCATGAGTTATTACAATGGGGCTGCTGGGAAGGGAGGAAGGCAGCCAGGGCAGTTTGAACCTCCGCGGCAGCGGCAGCAGCAACGGCACCGGCACCAGGCCCAGGCACCAGGGGCTCCGAGCATCCTGGGAGGAAACCGTGGCGAGGCCGGTCCTTCTCTGAGAGGGGCAGCTTTGTTCTCGGCTTTGATCAGCCCTTCTTTTACATGGTGTTGACAGACCTTTTTTTACCAGCTTTGATGATCTTTTGTATGCTGACTTTCATGCAAAGGAGCAGATCCTAAGATAGACACTTTCCCTATTACGGGGAAACTCCACTGCTCTAATTCTCACCTGCAGGGCTTGGTTTGATGGGGCTGAGTTATTGATTGTCTTAGAGTCAATCTAAATGCTGCTCAACTTTGCTGTTGAAATAGTATCTTTAATATCACAAGGAGTATTGGGCTAAGGGCACAGAGGTAGTAGGTGCCTTTAGGAGTGTCTCTGAAAGCGGAAACAGATGAATCAGGCTGTGGATAGGTCACGGTTCCATCTCAGAATTCCAAGCTCTAAAGGATGTCCAATCAGACAAGTCAGAAGGGAACTGGGTGACGTCACAATAAATGGGTGCCGTCCCAGCGTGCTTTCCTTTGGGCCAGGAGGCCCTAGGTCTGGGCCAGCGCACTCCCCCGAGAGCATGGGGACAAGGGGACAGATGAGGGTTAGGGCAGTAAGGAAGCTTGCTTAGCCTAGCCTTCCGTGGGGCAGCGTCACCGGCAGCGTCACCCCTGTGGACTGCTCCGTGTCTCCTAACAATGCTTGTCCAGGAGAAGTCACAAAGCTTGGGGAAGGAACGGTGGCTTTGTAGACCATGCTAGCACCGTGCCCCCGCACCCTCGTCTGGAGGCGCCATGACGACTAGATGCTAGGTGCATCTCCGGCCGAGCCGGGGCCAGCACGGAGGGCTCCAGAGCAGCTCGGAGGCAGGAGTCGGCCTGTGGGCAGGCCCAGCCTTCCCAGGCCGGTATCCTGGAAGACCAAGCCTGGCTAATCACCATCAGCTCTTGTTGTTTGGAGCACTTCGGAGGCGCCACCTCCCTTTGTTTGCACTAATGTTGGACCAGCCGAGGTTATATTTGCTCATCCCCGCGCATCTCCCTCCGCACCAGAGGCCCAGAGCACACACTGGGAACCTGCCCTTAACTAGCACTGTTGACTTCATGCTAATAAGTTCATACAAATTTTCATTTCTGAGGCTTCCGAGTGACATTTGCTTTTCTTAATTGCATGGAGAGCATTTGAAAAGGATCAGCTCTCTAAAGGCTGACAAGACTCCTCCAAGGGAGTGACCTTCATCAGCACAGCCAATTATGGCAAATAATTCACCAAAAAATTACAGTAAACAAATGTACTTTGGAGGTGAGAAAAGGGAAAAATGGAGGCCTTAGAATGTGCAGGAGAGGCTGCTCTTTGGCAGCTGCGGCCCCCAAGCACACCAGTATACATGGTGGCTAGGAAGGTACGGGAGGATGGTGGCAGCTCCAGAGCAAACATGGGCAGGTCCGAGCCCCGGCTGAGCTGGGGTCTGGATCGAGTTGGGCTGGGCTGGGGCCAGGGCTGGGGCCGGGACTAGGGCCAGATTGGGGCTGAGAGGGCCCGGGATAGGGGCAGGGTTGGGGCTGGGCTGGGACCAGGGCTGGGGCTGGGCTAGGCTGGGCTGGGGCTGGTCTGGGCTGGGGCAGGGTTGGGGCTAGGCTGTGCTGGGTTGGGGCTGGGGCTGGGACTAGAGCCGGATTGGGGCTGAGCTGGGGTGGGGCTGTCTCTGCCTTGCTACAGTGATAGCCATCTTCCTTCTGCCTGTATTTGCATACATTTCAATGCACATATCGAGGGGGAACATGTGTTCAATGGGAACCATGGCGAAATGAATTACACAGCCGGCGTTAGGGATCTAATGACATACGTGCCCGCCACACTCAAGCAGATGAGAGAGACTGGGCACAGTGAAGAGGAAGATGGCAGCAGCTCGAAGGATGTGCCCTGCGAAGGAGGGAGGCATCCCTGGGAGGTGCATATGCACACACACACACACACACACAGGCAGACACACCACCACACACTACACCCATACCCACACACCTTGATGTACACACACATGCTCATTGTGATGTGCACATATATCCCTCACACACACACATACCCTGATGTGCACACATGCCCGTTACACACACACACACACAAGCACACCATGATGCACACACAAATGCATGCACCGACATTCACACACACAGAGACGCAGACACACTCACATGTTGTGGGATGTCTCTCTCTGTCTCCATTAGGCAACATAACCTTTTTGTAAGGTTCCTGCCCTAAAGAGGTGATTGGGTGGCTGGGAGATTACCACAGGCCTGGGAAGGGCTGCCTGCTTTGGGGACCCATATCCAGGAAATCCCAGGTCCAGGCCCCATCCCTATTGGTTTTGTTAAATTAGAGCTCCCATTGCCACCGCTGCTTTCAGTGAATGAACTTGTTAATTCCTCCCTGTGTGTGCCATGCCTGCTTCTTGGCTACCCTGGGTTCTGTAAGGCAGGTGAAAGCCAGCCCACTTCCTGCCAAGGGCTCAATGGCTTTGTCTGAGGGAACTTTCCGAGAGTGCCAGCGAGGCTCTGACTTCAGACACAAACCCACTTGCCCCAAATGCCTCCGGGGGCCGTGTCCCTCCAGGCATTATGGGACAGTGCGTCGGTCCCTCCCTGTGGTCATTAATCAGCAAGCCCTCCCCAGCCGTTCCCAGCGTTTGTCACCTTTCTCTGGATTCACAATATTGAGGCACTCCAACAGGCCTAATCTTGCCTCATGAAGACTCCTTTGTTCTGCTGGCTAAAATGTCTCGTAATTGTACTTGGGATGGCCAGATGGCTGGCTGATACTCCAGCTGATAGGATTATACCTTTTACCTCTCCTAGGGCCATCTGTTCTCTTTAACTCGCTAAAACCCTGCAGCCTGGATTCAGTTGTCGTTATTGCATAAACCCTAACAGCATTACGGGCACTTGGCATGTAAATCAGTCTTGTGCTGCGGGCCTGGGGCTGGGCTAGGGCTTGCTTAAGGTTTAAAGAGAGCCTGAGTCATTTATGGGGGGAGGAGGGAAGGGACAAGAAAAAATTAAACATTAGTTCTAGATGCTGGGCTGGAAGGGAGAACAATCCCTTTCCCTCGCTTGTTTCGACTACTGTAAATAATCTGCCTTGCCTTTTGTGAGCTCAAAGGATTGTATGGCAGTCTTCCACAGCAGCAGCGGGGGGAATTAGTTTACTTGGAAACGATCTGAGTGTGTGTGTGTGTGTGTGTGTGTGTATACTGCTGGTGAATATTAGATGATTGGATAATGAGGTGTTAGCTAGAAGAGGCTGAGCACAAGCAAATCGCTGCGGTTTGGAGTGGGGGCTTTCTCTTTAAAGGATGTGTCGCTAATTCAAAGCATCCCATCCCTCCCACAAGATATGGTTCAGCCGGGCAGAAGGAAGGAAATCTGTAGCAACCTTGTGCCCATACCTTCCAGGGAGCTCTCTTTTAAAGTCCTCAGCCCCATCGAGAAGTGGCAGACACTCACAGGCACAAATCTCTTCCCTAGAAAGAGAGAGATCTCTTCCCGAGATGGGTGTCAAGAACCCCAGGCCCTCATTTGTAAAAAAAAAAAAAAAAAAAAATTCATCCAGACGTAGGATAAATGCTATTTCCCTTGCTGGGGGAAGATGCGCTGGGGAGGGAGAGGGGGACCGAGTTGGGCGCATCTGTTTCAGGACGGCCCACAGGCTCAAGCAGCCAGCCCCGGGCTCCAAGACAATGGCCCAGTGTGATCAATTCCAAGTGAAAGATATTGAAAGCATTTTGGTGATTCTGTCACCCACACTTAAGCAAACAAACAAAACCCTGGGCTGGCTTCCTTGACAAAGTGGCTTTTGATTGGTGGGCCCGGATCTCAGGGGTCTGCACAAGGGGCCTTTCTCCTTCTAAATGTTATATTTGCTCCTTACAGTCAAATGCCTTTTTTAAATGCAGATTTATAAAAATAAATGCTTGTACTTGGCTATGATCGTAATAGGTCATTAGAAGAGGCTGGATTTGGACCCAGACAAAACCTACCACCACAGGGCTGAGAACGCTTCCTTGAACCTATAACGCTGCTCGTCCTCTCTCTAGGGAGGGAAAGGGCTAAGGGAGGAGGATTCAACCTTCCTAATTGTGAACCTCATTAGTGATGGTTGCTAAGCAAAACACACCCCTACCTTGAGCAGCTCGGAGGAGACAAACAATGCGTCAGAGGCCCTAATGACTGGGGTGCTGGGGCGACCTCTAATTACTGTAGCTTGGTTCTCTGATACCTCAGTCATTAACACAGAAAAACAAATGAGTTTATGTCGGTGGACCACAGCCGATGCACACGTTGTGCTCCGGTCCTGAAGCCTCCATCGCGTTTTGTTCCCATCATCACCACTGGCCCCATTCACTTTTCTGGGCAGATACACTAGTTCACCCATCAGCTACATGCCCTAGTGTGCCAGGATCATTGTCTTCCAACCATTCTGTGGGTGGTGGTGGTGAATTCCTAAACTTTCCGTCCTTAGGGGGTCGAGTCACTCTACAGAAATCACATTTCTTAAAGGAGACTTCAGATCTCTGGCCCTCGAGGTCACCCAAAGAGGAGCTCATTTACAATCAAAGAGAACTTACATTAAGGGGAATCATGATCAGTGCTGCTCTAGAGGGACTTCTCCTTTCTCCGGTGACCTTTCCATGTTCCTCTATGTCTCCTGATATTTGCAAAGTATTGAGCCCATAAGTGTGTGAATATGGATTGGAGGCTAAGGGTGCCCACTGCCACGTGTCAAAGTCTCTCAGATTTGTAAGTGGGTATCCAGGGACATGTTTCTCCATCCCTCTGCTCACAAATGACTCGCTCTTAACTCTCCAGACAAGAAGTCAATTGTTGTTGAATGGTTGTTGGAAGACAAACATTTTATGTGCTTTTTCTTATCCCTAAACCCTACTGTTTTCTTCTGTGGCGTGGGGACCAAGGTCAGAGAACTGACCCCATGGTAAACTCTTGGCAGGGTCAGTCATGTGTTTACCATCCAATAGAGGTGGCTGACATGACCTGAGTCTCTCTTCCTCTGAAGCAAGGATTATGACAAGCCAAAAGAAAATCAAATAAATTAAAAGAGCAAGAAAAGCTATAAGCAAAACAAAGTTTTTAAACAAACAGAAGGAAAGAGAATGGAAAAGAGTTTTTGTTGTTTTTTTTTTAATAGGCTAAGCGCAAAACAAAAGGCATTAAAAGAAAGGAATCTCGAGAGAATGTAAGAAGCAAATAGGGAGCTGTCCTCTGCTTGACAAGGCCTGGGATGCTTTTTAATGGGTCGTTTGATCAATGGGAGGAGGGAAAACCATGTGAAAATAATTGTCGAGTGTATCAACATAAAGGATGATGCAAAAAATAAAAGAAAGAAAGCATTGCAAATTAAAAAAGACATGTAAATGTGTGCCTACCATTTTCCAGATAAGAAGGGGCCGTACCTTCTGACGGGTCAAGGCGGCGGGCCCGCCTTCCGTGTTTGGAGTTGTTGTGCACAAACATGTTGTCGGACACAGCCAGAACGTGGCCATCCACGTTGACTGTAGTTGATACAACAACCTGCCAAGAGAAAGTCAGTTGTAACGTGCAATTTACAAACAACAACAAAAAATCCACAGCATATTGATGAGGTGTTTGGTTTTGTCTTTTAACACAACTTTAAAGGGGAAAAGAAAATCACTCGATTGTGCTTGGAAGTTTTCTACTGATGCCCACCCACCATTCGCTGGTTTGGGGCTAATAGTCAGGATTTTTTTTTA
Source organism: Pseudocheirus occidentalis (assembly GCA_028646575.1). Lineage (NCBI taxonomy): Eukaryota > Metazoa > Chordata > Mammalia > Diprotodontia > Pseudocheiridae > Pseudocheirus > Pseudocheirus occidentalis. Next base: position 4,281,816 of record CM053598.1, on the reverse strand, counting down.
ACTCACAATTGTTTCTCTTCAAAACCTGCTACACTAATGAGAGCTTAATCTCCTATTATGCTAACAAGTGAATTCAATTCAGGGAAATATTCTTCTAGCCATTAGCTTCAGAAACACCCCTCTAGCCACTCATTTTAAAAGCTGCTGTTTTGATCTGTTGATATATTGATTAGATAGTTTATCTAATTAAAATTTGTTCACTTGAGACTGCCTTCAAATGAAGGCTGTGAGGATCCCCTACCACCAGCAACTGCTGAATAAATCAGAGCCCCCTCTCCTTGCGTTCTCTCAGTAAACGATCTCTGAGTCAATTTCACAATTACATTTAATGTCTGATAATGAACTTTTTTGCATCTGAAAAGACAGAGTTGAAGATGAATAGTGAAAGTGTTTTCAGTATCCCTCCTCAAGTTCATCTGGATGGCGAGTGACCCTGGCATAGCCATGGAACTTCTTCCATTATTTTTGAGTGAAAGGCTCCTATTCTTGTGTCCAGGTTCAGAGCCCGGCCAAAGGAGAGATGATGGACGGGGCCTTTAGCTTCCAGCTGCTTCTTGGTAGACACTGGAATAGCAGCACAGGCAAAGGGGACAACCTTGCTGACCAAGACAGAGACTCAGGGACTGGCGGTGATACTCTCCAACAAACCAGGGAAACAGGGAATGGTCACTCTTTTAATGGTTTTTAAAAAATGACCGTGGCTCCAAAGGATCGATGTCACTTGAATAGCAAAAATAGAAGTGTAAATTTAATGAGAAAGTCACCACATGGTCCTTTGGGTGCAAGTCCAGACTTGAGGCCCAGCTTCCTTCAGGAAATTTGGGGTCTCGTCCCCAGGCTAGGCCAGGTGAGTCTTTGAGGTCATGCCAAGCTTGGGTTAATACCAACCAAACCATCCCTCAGCCCCTGGAGCAGATCATGGCACTGTGCAGTGGGAGAAGCCAACCATTCCAGATTAGAAATGGACTATCTTCTGGGTTCTGGGCACTAACAAACCCAAAATGACGACAGAATTTAGCGTTTAAAATGAAAGTTGTGCTCCTCTCTTTCTGCAGAGTCACAGAATGAATTTTTGACCTGAACTAATTAGCAGGCTTGATTTGAAGATTAAGAAATGGCACCACGATGAGGATACCACCAAAAGATTAGGGTTGAGACTGCCTTTCTCCTGCTTTCTGGTGAGTAGCTGGTGAAAGTGTCTGAAATATCCTACACCTTCAGCACTCTGGAGTGTCTGGAGCCACCAGGAGGGTCAGTCCCAGTGATCCTTGGAGCACAGATGGAGAACTGCCGGGAGCATGACAGGTCATCTGGTCCAGCCCCTTCCTCTTACAGGGTAGGACAATGAGGCCTAGAGAGGGCCACTTGTCCAAAGTCACAAGGTAACAAGTGGAAGACATAGGTTACTTGTTGAAGGTTTGGTTTCCATTTCTATACTGTTTCATGATTTGCAAAACATTTCACATGAATTAATTTGTCTCATATTCACAACAACCCTGGGAGGTAGGTGTTATTATGGTCCGCATTCTACAGATGAGGAAACCAAGGCATTAAGTGACTTGCCCAGGGTCACACCGCTCCTACATGTCCCAAGGAGGATTCTAACTCAAGAGCTGACATCCCGCATCTACCCACCATGCCACCAAGCAACCACATTTGGACTCAGGGCCTCTGCTTTAAATCCAGTACTGTTTCTGCTGCTCTGCTCCATCTGCGTCTTTTACTCAAGACTCCTGGATCCCATCATTGTCCACATTACTGAACTCTGACTTTTAGCCTGCTCTCTGCAATCAATCTGGGCATCATCGCACCGAACAGTCATTGTAACTTTATGGAAAGAGTTCGTCCTTTTTAGTCTCCTAGACCGAGGCATGTTAAAGAGATGGGAAAAGGGAGAAGATAAAAAAAATTTTAACGACAACTGTCTTTATTCTGTCACCTCTCTGTCTAGGTCAGTCACCAAGGGGAAATGCCGAAGGTCAGCAGAAAGAGAGGAGGCGTGCCATGTTTTCTTTCTCTCTCAGTATTGGCTCGTTCCTGCAGCACGCCTTCAGAAAGGTGCTGAGATGGGCAAACCAGCTGAAAATATTGTTGAAGACATGACATCCCGTTAAGTCCAGTTAAACCTCCTGAGAGGCAGGGAGATTAGCTCAAGAGACCGAAGGAAGTCCTTCGAGGGACTCCAGGGTCCCACGGCAAAGCCCAAGATCACTTGTGACTGATGCTTCATTCAGTCATCAGTAAGACAAAGAGGACACATCCACTCATTCCAGGTTTGACCTTCTGCTCTGTTCCAATGGATCAATATTGCCAATGCCGGGGGAGGCCAAGATGCATGAAAAACGAAACTAGACTGAACTGTTTTCGAGAAACATTTGTCTCTAAGCTACAGAGCTTGACTGTTGGTGGCTGACGAGGGAACCCCTCCTAGGTGGGCTGGTGATGGTGCACGAAAACAGAGGTTGTGTATTTTGTGATTAAATTTAACCTGGAAGTAGAATTTCTCAGAAAAAAAACCCAACATTGGGATGCCTTTAATAGTAAGGCCACATTGACTATGCCCACATCTGAATTCCTGAATGGAGAACCTGGAACAACCACCCTGTGTTTCTGAGTCACCATCTCAGTCCACTGAGTCACTAGTAGCAGCTATGGAGAAAATGTGTCTCAGCACATCATCTAAATCAGTGGGTTCTCAACCTTCCTAATACTGTGACCCTTTAATGCAGTTCCTCATGTTGTGGTGACCCCCAACTGTAAAATTATTTTCATTGCTACTTCAAAACTGTAATTTGTTACTGCTATGAATCATAATGTAAATATCTGATATGCAGGATGTATTTTCATTGTTACAAATTGAACATAGCCCACAGGTTGAGAACTGCTGGAAATAATCCTAAAATAGCAAAAGAAGTTGTATTTCTACAAGACTTGCCATCTTAAATTATCCACCTGAAATTACCAGTGGCCAAACTGAAAAAAAAAATGGAGAGAAACTGTCCTGTTCTACACGTGGCATTAGGTCAGTCCTCTCCCAAAATAAGATGTCTTGAGGTAAAAGTGGGAACCAAGTTCACCAGGGCAAAGACCCACAAACCAGCCACTGAGGCTAAACAGGATGAAAAGGTTTAAATTGTTTCAATGGGATTCTAAATAGAATTTAGATGACAAGAGTGCTCTGAAATTGGTCCAGAGCAGTGAAGGGAATGTAGTATTCCCTTAGGATAATAGCATGGAATCTTTAAGTAATAATGCCTGAATTATAGTAGGTACCTAATAAATGCTGATTGATTGATTATGTCACTTTAGGGTACAACTGAGAAAAAAATCTTCATCTAACCAAATATCCCAACTCCTGGCAAAGACAGAGTATCAGATGCTGAAATGACATTAAGCTGCCTGGCACACAGTAGGGCTTAATAAATGCTTATTGATTGATTGATTGCCTATGCTACCTAGATCCCAAGCTAAGTTCTGATCAGCCAAACACATGTGATGTTTTAGGTGATCAAACAAATGCTAAAGTAGAAGTTACTTTGGTTTGGTTTTTTGTTTTCACTAGGAAACCTTTTAAACAATGAAAAACAACAACAAAGTGATCTTAAATCCGCCTGCTGAATTTATCAGACCTGAATGGGAACAGTAGGAACAACTCCCAATAGTGACTTTCCAGGGACTAACTCTTGAAACTCCTAACCCAACTCAAGGGGCAAAGTCAAGTGAGAGCACATGCCCATACCTGAAATAAGATTTCAAAGGAGATTGCCAGCTTAAGCCAGACTCAATGAATTTGGGTCCCTCGAGGTAGCAGGGAAATGGGAGTGAGTGTTTTCTTTATTTAAATTGTCAAGCACAGAGCCCACTGATGACTTGATATGGCCCAGCAGTGACCTGAGCTCTTGACTAGCACTGGCAAGTTTTAGCAAGGTAGAAAAGCCCCAGTTCTGGCCTGACAGCAGACCGGGACTATTGGCCCAGTTAGTGGGCTGGTTTCCCAGGCACTGAGGATGAGAGGGTCTCAGATTCAAAGTTGGAAGAAGTGATTCTAAAGGCCAGCCCCCTCATCTTAAACCTGAGAAAACTATGACTCAGAGAGAGAAAGCCATTTCCCTAGGGTCCTAGAGGTAGCAAGGGTAGAATTGGAACCTAGGGTCTCTCACTCCAAAGCCACCACGTTCTAGAATATATTACTTTGCTTCCCATCTAAAGACTGTTTTCACAGCACATTTCCAAAACTGGATGATCAACACTGTATGAAACCGTTTGGTTGGAGCAATCCTGATACTTTTTCAAATATATACCTGGAATCTCCGCATATCTCGGGGGTTGCCTGCATTCTTCAAACAGTTCTGATTGCACTTGAGGAAAAACTTGAGAAAGAATCTATAAAGATACAAAAGTGGAGTCTGTTAGGTTTATTAATCAAGAGATGTGATTGTTAGACATTTTAAAAGTCCAGATATTCAGGCGGCATCAAAACCCAGCAACACTTTCCTTTTTATTGGTCTTTGCTTGGGCTAAGAGGCCCTGGTCAAGCTCCAGGATGGCAACAGAGCCAGGGCAGCCATGGGGATGATGCTATTGACAATGAGCCCATTCCCATAATGCCCCCCACACATGATGGCAGCTGAGATCATGGAGGCAAGGCCCCCTTACCGTTGGCGTTCCCCAAGCTCTCTAAGCAGTTACGATGGGGGTGGGGATTTCCTGGCAGCTTAATAAGTTGGGTAGCTTGGGCCTGGTGGTGGAAAGGAGGACTCTTACCACAGCTGGCCATTAACTGCCAGGAAATGTCCGACCCAGAGGTCATTATTACTTAAGTAAACACACTTTTAATATGGATTTTAAGAGGGTTGGACTTTATAGTTGCAATATGTACAACTCTTTATGAAACACATGAGAATTTTTGTTGAAAGAGGGAGTGATTGATTTCCGTGGAATGTAAGCCTATGTTTTAAAAGGTGTACTGAGGAATTCTGGGGGCTGTAAGGAAACTATTCATGTTCTTTCATTCTTGGCATAATTTTTCTGGGAGTACAGGCAACAATAGAGTTTAGGACTGGAGAATGGGCATCAAATTTTGCCAGAACTTTTTAGTCAAGTCTTATACTGTGTCTTGGGGCATAAAGGTGATGGGACATTGTGAAGCTACAACATGGGCATTTCTGAGTGGTCCTCACTGCCCTAACCTAAAGTGAAGGACGCAGTCGGGTGACCTGAGATTTACCACCAGAACTTCTGGGCATCCCATGGTGAGTGAGAGGAAGAGACTGAGGCCAGGTGCTTCTTGATCTTGAACAACAGCAGAATAGGCTGGTATTTCCCCAATTTTCTCCAGAAATACATTCTGTCTTGCCCATGCAGTGTGTGTATGTATACACACACACACACTCACACATATGCACATATTTCCTACACAACCTCTTTCCTCCTAATATAGGCAACCTCATGTCATGTCCCCTTAATAATAGTGAGGAGTCAAAAAGTCTCAAGGACTCTTGGAGAAGTGGCAGCGGAGAGGAGGCTATTTGCCAGCTTCATTCATGGCTGTGTCCTCAGTGGTTCTTGTGATTTTAGATGGATAATGACGCTGTCCACAGGTGACTGGTGCTGGTTTCATGAAGATGTGGCCCATGTCATGAGGCTTCCCTATTTGGGGACAGAATCTGCTTGTGTGCTGACCTCCCCTGCCTCTGCCT
>CM053598.1:4263617-4271117 GCA_028646575.1 Pseudocheirus occidentalis | reverse complement strand
GGGTTCCTTCTCTACTGTAGCAGATTCTGTCTCCAGCGGACTCAAACTGTTTTGCTTTCCTTGGCTGTAGTAACCACACGGCATTAACAATATTTGTACTACAATCGCCAAGGGACCCACTTCCCAGATTCTATCACTTCTTTATCTCCTGACAAATACCTCACTATCGAACATTATTAGGTTTAGAAAATTAACCCTTCCCAATCTGGGGCTGCACGGGGCCCCGCTGTTCCTCCAAAGGGCCTTATCTCTAAATTTTGGCTATAATGGTTTTTCTTTTCATCACAATTTCAGCAGCAGCTGTCAAGGGGCGCTTATAGATACCATGGTCTTGTCCCCACCGATGATTCTCATTACAATGACGCCAAAGAGATCTGATGGGATTTAATGAGTTGGCCAGCCAGTTCAATATCCACAGCCACGGTGGGGATGCCGCTCGGCTCTTCCACTCGGAGAAATTTGTATGACTTACATTAAACTTTTCAAGATTGCTTTCCCATGTGCCGATAAGTAAAATGCAGGGAGGCCCTCTCGGAGTAAATATTTCCTGGAGTTGTATGTTTTGTCAGTCCGACTCCTCCGCAGGCTGTCAGGATTCGAGTTAGTGTTTTCAGTAACTCTAACTGATATTTCGTGATGGTTTTGATAAGGTTATCTATTTAAAAGAAGTCAACTGCACAGCACAAAAGGAAATCTGAAGTGCTCTGTATTTACACCAGGGCTCTTGTTTCAAGTGTCTGGCTTCCCTTTTTCCCCCCTTTACCTATTTCTCTATTTCTAATGGGCAAGGCAGCATTGACATTATTCCCCCTGCAGATCACTCGCCCTGCCAATCACTCTGCATTTTGTCTTTCGCTGCGGGCTCATTAAAACAGCTTTCTCACTCCCTCTGGACACTGCTCTATTTGCCAGCTCTGATCACGAAGGTTCTTATTCAAGGAAAATGCCAGCATCACTTGGCTTACATCAAGTACGGCCCCATTGACTTGTTGCCAGCTCCGGGGGAGACTTTTACAGGTTGTGCAGAGATGAACTGCCTCTGTTTAGAAGAACTTAGGGGTTTAGACCTCATGAACAAGACCCCTCTGTGTTCTGTAGGGACCCAAAGGTCATGGGGACCCTTGCGTGATTGGGTGCCTTGGAGTGGGCGCTGACTACTACCCAGCTCACCCTGAGATCCCACCCACATCCCCACCCCCTCCAAGTGGCAAAAATGAGGTTCATTCCCCCTCCCCTCATTTTAAGTGTACATTTTCCCCTTCCTGTGCCAGTTTGTTTAATTAAGAACTATCATCTTTGTAGGGTAAATTATTAATAAAAAAAATCACATTTTAAATCCAGCCCATGTGTGCACACAGGACACTCCGTAGGACTGGCTTCTGCCAAGCTCTCTAGCCTTTTAGATCCTGATTAAAAACTTATTAAAACATTATAAATGATTAATGTGAGCACAGCGCTCAGTGGCAATTATTAGTTCTAATGCAGGTAATGCAGCTTAATGAGGGGGGCACATGTGTGCAAAGCCTTAACTTCATTACTCCTGCGTGTCAACAAATACAAGAGAAATGTATGTCTGGACCATCCATTACTGGGAGCAGAGCAGTCTTCCCTCTCCCTCCCTTTGTTGGTGAGCCCAGAGCCATAAATTAACCCCCTCTGCTGGTTCCATAAAAGAACAAGGTGTTAAAGTTGTGGTGAACCTTTCTGGAGTCCGCACACAATTATACCTTTATTTGCTTTAAAATGTCATCAGTTCTTTTGGACCCCAGTTATCGGGGGAGGGGAATGTTTTAGGGACTTCTTTTTTTAAAGTAGATTGTTCATGTTTCCATTTGGTAATGGCTGACTTTGTAACTCAAACCTTTTTTTTTCTTTTCTTTTCTTGTAAGGGTTCATGGAAGAACCAAGCAGAGGCCCCTGATTGCCCAACAAATTAATGGGTTAATGCCATTTGTTGTGCTGCCATAAGTAGTGAAGTCAGGGCTCAAAGGTCCTTCTTTCGCACCATCCAGTGGCCATGCTGGCTAGATTTTTTTTCCTCTTCTTCCCCTCTCTTTCTGGAAGGGGCGAGTGAGTCTGCTCATGCATAAACTTTGCTGCCTGAAACACGGATGTACAACCACAAGGAAATATCACTCAGTCCCTTGAAAAAATGGGGAGATGGCCGAGAAGACCCCATGGAGGAGAGAGGCGAAGGGCAGAAGGAAGGGGCCTTGGGGCACTGGCTGGGGCATGCCCAGCTGCTGTGCTCCCTCCGCTTGGGACAAGAGAGCCGTGTGGGGAGAGCAAGGGCCCCAGGGCACAGCAGACACCTCGGCCCGAGGCTAGCTGTCCAGCTCCTGCCTCTTCCTACCAGGGGTTCCTGCGGCCAGGAGCTCCATCCAGGCTGATGTCGCCGAGCTGCTTGAAGACCATTTGCATCATTTTAGCTCTAATGTATAATATATGGCTCTAAAGTGAGCACAAGTACTGTCTTGTTACCCAGCATAAAAAAAGTCAGTGCAATAAAGATACATTAGTTCTCTCAGGCACAGCAGCTATAATGCAGGCGAGAGGTTGCTACTTAGAGGTAAGAGGTAACCTTTCTGCCTGACTAAGACAATGGGGGAGCAAAGAAAATGTCAAATCAAGGAAAGCTGGATTTAGAGATGAGGAGGCCCAAGATGACGCTGGTGCCATATTTTTGTGAAGCTATAATGCTGTTGGCAGCAGAGATCCTTGTCTCTGATTCATCTCGGGCCGTATGGCAAAGCTTTGTCAGTCTGTGCAAGGTATAAATAATTCAGGGTGAGAGATGGCAATTACAGGGCCCTGCACAACCAAAATGAATATTTTATGAGGGCTAAAACTGCTCTGGAATGAATCATACACATGGCCTCACACACACATGGCGAGTGGGTTTGTACACGCCAGCCCAAGAATGGGAGAAGAGCTCTGCCTTGCTCCTCTCTCACGCTGTTGAGTATAAACCGAGGGAAAGGGAGTCAGCAAACACAGGGGCCCCCACGCACACCCACATGCCCCCGCGGGCACTCCTCTCTGGGCCGGTTCGTGCTTTCATGTCTCAGAGGCCACCCACTGGGTGCTGGTTTACTCTTGAGCTGGACTGGAAAGAACAGCCCAAAATAAGCCCAGGCTCCCCTTATTACCCTGGTGGGGGACCCTGCTTAGAAGCGGGAACCGGAAGCAGCCGCTGGCAGTGTTTCCGCCCAAAGAGAAGGAAGGGTCCGATCCGCTTGTGAAAGCAAAGCTTGCCAGAAGAAGGGGAGCAGGGAGATCATGGGACTTGGGGGGCCTTGCTTTTCTTTCCATTCTGACTCCCTCCCTGGTTCCTGGGGCCAGATTCCCATCCTGCCTTCGGTGGTAAGAGAAGCCAGGGAGGAGCTGGGCCTCTGCTATACATCTGACCAGATACTCCTGCTAAAGTTGCTCTCCTCCCTTTCAAGAGGAAAAGACTGCTAATGGGCTAGGATTGTACCCACAGAAAGCTCTCCAGGCCTGAAAAGAGGGTTTCATGTGCCGAGTTCCCTCCTCAAATGCTCGTGCTGGAAGGAAGGCCAAGACAAGCAGTCACATTGTTCCAGAGCCTGGCCAGGTAAGTCGGCATTGTTGAATGGGCATTGTGTCTGGCAGGCTACTGATACCTCTGGATTCGTGGGAGAGAGAAGCAGATCAGGCTGATGACATCAGCAGAGCACAAGCAGCCCTCTGTGCAGAGAGCAGCTCAAGAGAGCATTTTCACTTTGGTGGGAAACAAGCCTGAGATGCCTCAAAGAAGGTTTTCTTTCAATTCAACCCCGATGCATTGTTTATGAAAACACAGCTATTAGGCATATTAATAATTTGATAAATAGGGATTTGCCCTTAATTATTCATGAAGAACATTTGGCAACAGTAAAATTATATTCGCAGAACAGGTTTATAAACCAGCTAATTATAAATTAAGTATGCAAGAGAAAATTGCTAACCTTGAAATTAAAATATTTTATGATTCTGCAATTACAAAAAGGTAGAGAATTATCCCAACCCCAGTGTGAGAGGGGAGGGTGGCATGAAGGTCCAGATGCTGTCCCTAGGAAAGTGACAGTAGAGGAAATATTTCAAGGAAAGTGCTCCGTCAGCAGCCCCCCCCCCACACACACACCCAGGTACAGCTGAGGCCTGGCCTCTTTTGCCACAGTCCAGCTTCCAAAGAGGTTACCCTCTATGCCCACAGAGAGGGCCCCTGGTCACCCTCCCACGCCCACAGAGAGGGCCAGAAGCCCAGCAGCTTCATTCTGTGTCCTTGATACTCTGGGGTTTGTGGACTTGTCTCCTGGATGTCCCTCTCTCATACACCCTGGGCACTGGTTTGGATGACCAAGGTTCTGACCTGTCTGAGTACTGCTGCCTGTCCTGGCCTCCTCCTAAAAGTCTGTAAAAGAAGGGATAAGAAGAAACCAGCCTAGCAGGCTGCAGGCTGCAGGCAGTGAGCGCTGTGCTGGTTCTCCCCACTAGAGGGCTTTGGATTCACAGATTTAAACAGGAGAAGGTAAATATAATTTCTCCAGATCCATATTGATTAGGGGGCAGCCCTTCCCAGCAGCCAGGGCATCCTCCTCCAGGCTTGCTGTGTACCTGACCGCCCCCCTCCCTCCACCCCTATCCCTGCTGAGCGCTGCTGGGCTGCTGGGCAAGGCTGCTCTCCCATCTCACTCTGAATGCTCTTGGGGAAAGGAAACAATGACAGGCCCTTTGAATGTTGGGATGCAAGGAATTACAGATGACCAGTGGGTTTTCAAAGCTTCTTCTTCACTCACTTGACACTTATTGGCACACACACACACACACACACACACTCACACACACAGCACCAAAGTCTCTCATTCACTTTCAGTATCCTTAGCTGGTCTCTTCCTCTCAATCTAAGTAAAGGCTAAAAGATTTAATGAAAGTAACTCAGAGGAGGGTTGATGAATTGAGTGAAATTGTCCCAATTGAAAAAGAAATGCGGCTATATCTTCCTTTTCTCACTCCACTTTCCAAGTGAGTAAAAAGCAAAGATAAGGATCGCCTGCATGGAGGGGCTTCCCCACGGCATTTCCTGTTCCACAGCTCAGGTCTGACTTCCTCACAGCCTTCTTGGATCTCGAGGAAAAACGAGCAGAATCCAATGAAATGCCTGTTTCATTTTTCGGTTATGAAGAGTCTTGACTTTCCCCAGAGTAAAAAGCCCCATTAATTGCCCATGTAACAGGGAAAAAAGCATAGGTCGCACTTTCATACACAAGCATTTATCCCGACACTCGGAGACACAGCTGCAGGTCAGGAATCCAACCAATCCTGGGAGATCTCAGGGAAGTAAGATAATGAAAATTTTTTCATGTATAAAATCCTTAATCAAAATGCTGGTGGTGTCATCTTGTAGTGCAGACGCTGCAACTTAAAATTAATACACAACAGAACCTTTGGCGGAGCGAACATGCCCTGCGTTTACCAGTACACGCATCTGTTGAACTACGGTAGCAGAGGAAGCCTCGAATGTCAGAGAAGCCGGGTGCCCATAATGCACCACAAAGGGCACCGTGTGGAGGCAGCATGATACAGTGGAAAGGCATCCTAGGTCCAGACTCCAGCTCCAGCTTCTATCACAGCTACACGGTTAGGCACACCCCTCCTTTACCTCTGCCTCAGTGTCCCTCTCTGTAAAATGGCGCTGGACTAGACGACGTCCACAGGCGCTTTCATCTTTAAGTCTTGGACCTTATGATTTAATACAAAGGTATCGTGAGAACAAATCATCTCTAGGCCAGGCTCCCTCTTGGCCCAAAGAGGTCCCTAAAGTTGAAGGTAAGCTGGCAAAAATAATGGGTTATGGGTGACATTTCAGCTGGTGGCCTGGACCTGGAGTCAGGAAGACGAGTTCAAATCTGAACTCTGACACTTACTAGCTGCCCGACCCTGGGGGAGTCATTTAAGTCCTATTTGCCTCAGATTCCCCATCTGTAAGAAGGAGGCGGTAATAGCACCCACCTCACAAGACTGTTGTGAGGCTCCAATTCGACATTCATTTGCAGAAAGCCCTTAGCACATAGTAGGTGTTGTGTAAACACCTGTTCCCTTCTCCTTCTCCTTCCCTGATATAATGAGAGGCTGGAGCAGTTTAATGTAAGGTTCTAATCCAATCAGTTGCCCGCCCCCCATCAGGCCCCAGATCGAGAAGGAAGTGACTGTTTTTCGTCCAATGGGCTCTGTGTTTCACTCTACCTCCAGGGACGTCCCAGAGATGCCAACCAACTTCCCCTAACCACATCTAAATTGCTTACCAGGCTTCTCTAAATATTTGCTATGTATTTAGCACGCCCAAGATCTGCCTGCTATCCCAAAGTCTTTCTGTTGTAAATTGTGAGTTTACAACTTCATGGCCCATGATCTATTTTAACAAAGCTCAGCTGCCACTCTCGATTGGCCTCCGAAGGCAGGAGAGTTGCTACTCCATGAGCCACCAGAGAACTCTCAATTGGCTGTGAGACTGGCTGCTCCTTTGCCATCCTCAATCTGCATGGAGAAAGATTAAACATTCAATTTGTTACTTGATAGGCCACAAGGTTCACCACTTACCATACAAATGGAAAACATTACTGTCATCCCTCAACTTGCCTGCCTGAGTATTTTATTATTTGTAATATTTACTTCGGGGAAATTATGATTCATGTCGTATTTATCTTCATGAAAAACGAGTGTCTAAATGGAAATCACCTTTGGAATGTACCGGGATAGGGTGTAATACTAATATGCTTCATGAACTATAAAATTTAGTCACAGTGTATGGATATATTATTGCGTTCCTTTAATACTCTCCCATCAAGCAAATTTTCTCTGTGTTAAGCTGATACTCTGAGACCTGATTCCAGTCTGATAATCATTACACTTACATGATGGTACAAGTCACTGCTTGCGGATTTATGGGCCCCCTCAGCTCTTTTGCATTAATCTGCCTCTGAATAAGCTATTCGCACTTCCTCAGTGCATGCAGGAAATTGAAATAAGGTGCAAATTTGTCGGCCTTAAATCTGAACAAGTACAGACAGATATTTTTCACCTGGTACCATTCATTTGTTTCCAGTAAATACAAAAGACAGTTTTTTTTTCCCTCTTTGTCTTTGTCCTGAGACTGTTTTTTCAGGAAAAATGGCTATTGTGCTTCCTACCCCCACCCCCAATATTTACATCAATTTTTCCAAAAGGCGGCGTTAAATGAACTCTCCACAATTAGCGTCTGAGGCAGCGGAGTGCTCCATTTGTACAAATAGAGGCTTCGGCAAGCTGTAATGCCCTTTATGGATGTATAACCCTCTGCTTTTTCTGGCAGGGAAACGGGGCCACAAGAAGCACTGGCATCCCTGGTATGATCTGAAGATGCCTTCTATCTAACTGAAAACCTGAAACTCGCCAGCCTGCACAGCACCCGGCTGGGGCCGAAGGAAGACATTTTAATTGATGACAGATTCGTTTGGAAAT
>CM053598.1:4251117-4256117 GCA_028646575.1 Pseudocheirus occidentalis | reverse complement strand
CCGCACTCCCAATTCTTTCTCATTCCAAGGCGCTCGGGAGCACCTTCCCCAGAAGCTGCCCCTGCTGCCCTGTACCCTCTCTGCAGGTCTATTAATTTTCCATCACAGGCCCAAGTCCGGCCTCAAGGAAAGAGCAAACATTTTCGGAGTCTGATCTGCAAAAAGTTGCGCAGACAGATTTTCCACATGGCTAAACGTCACAGTAGAGATCAACATGTGCCTCATTGTCTCACACTCAGCATCTGTCACTGTCGGGGAGCCTGCGTCTTCCCAGCCTTGAATCGGGCTGCTTATCAGCAGCATGTCAGAAATCCACACTGCCTTTCTCTTCCTTGTTTAATCTTTTATTAAGGGCTACATTGTGTGCCTCTGATAGCAAATGGTCCTCCACTTCATCATTCATAAATCGGAGTCAACATCAATACAGGGACCGCCTGACTGAATCAAAGGCAGACCTCTTAACTGCCAATGAAAATGTCTTAAATTTTCCAAACAATTCGGTGGCATTTCTGGGTGCCAACCATGGGCCTCGAATGCACCAGGAGGAGTGGCAGAGGTGAGAAAGTTGGTTCCTTCCAGTATCTCCATCTTAGGATGGATCCAGAGGAACCATGGGGGGGTGGGGGGAAGAGGGTACCCCACCTACAGTCGCCTCCAAGACATTAGGGACAATGGAGGGCTTGCAGGAGGAACTGCCATCTCTGGAGATGTGAGAACAGAACCATCTCCTTTCTAGCGGATAGGACAGAGGAGAAAGGCCCAAAGACAGAGAGAAATATGACTTAGCCAAGTGTGGGTGCTTTGAGGAAAGGCTGGCTAAGGCAGACAACAGAGGGAGTCTGCGTCCTGTTGGGAAATACGCTTCTTTTCATTTTCTGTGGGGGAAAAATTAGAGAGCTGAGAATGGTCGCTGTCCTATCAAAGAAGGAGCTGTTTTCTTGCCTCAACTCTTCCCTTCAATGAGTGTCATGTTATTTCTCTCTTCTTTTGATTGATGTCTCAGCCCAAGCTGTCATTAGTTAAATTAATCTTTCAAAGATAGGAGAATAGGGTCTACAAAAGGAAATCTTATGAGACTGCAAAAATAGACCATAATTTGGAGGAAATTCAGATGTGTTCCCTGCTCTTGTCATCACGGCAGAGAAACACTTTAATTTGATATGAATTCCTCAAGAGAAACTTTAAATTAACTTAGATTTAGCTGTGTTTGAGGGATGGCAATTCAAAGCAACAAAAAATAAAGCCCTCTTTGCTGACTCCAGTGTTTCTACGTTCACGCTTCTCTGTGTTCTTTTTTATTTTCTGCTCAGGCTAAATAAATGCCAATATTCACCTTGAAAGAGTCATCATAAAGTAACCCCCCTGGGATATAAAAATATACTTCTCTCATCCTCCATCCAAACAATGTCAGATGAAGTTAAAAGACCTGGTAAATGTGCTAAAGTCTGCTTAGGTGAATTATTTTTTTTTCCAGGATAACTGAGCAGGCATCACCTAAACTGTCAAGATGTAGGGAAATGCACAGGGCTTTGTGATGTGAGAATGGGGCACTGAGAAGTATCCTTGGGTGGGGGGAAGCAGGAAAGGAGAGGGAGAATTCACAGAATCAGCATGTTACCACTGGAAGCGACCTCAGTGATCAGAGATCACAGAATGAGAGCTGCCAGCCATCTCTAAAGCATCGGAGATCAATCACCTCCTCGTTGGACAGATGGGGAAACTGAGTCCCCCAAGGTCACCCAGCTAGTGCCAGAGCCAAACTGTACAGGTCTCCGCTCGACAATGCCTTTTGTGCGTCTCACCTTCTAAGGCTTCAAAATCACCAGTTCTTACACATTATCCATTGTTACTGTTGTTGATAAATGTATCTATTTGCAGCCTCTGAAGAACTTCCTCCCAATCACCAGGTGGTGAAGGTAGGGTATGAGGAAATACCCCACTGCACTGATTTGGAAACCCAGGCTCAGAAATTATGTTACTTGTCCTTTTTACCATGACTAGTAATTGGTGGAGCTGGCAGGCCCTTGAATCACATTGTGCTTCCAATAAAAATCATTCCTCAAAAATAACGAGAGAGCCATAGGATTTGACAGTTTGGTGTGAGTTTTTTCAGTCTCAAATTTCACACTTTGAAAGTCCATGGACGATTTATCTGTTTATCATAGATTTGATCTGGAAGGGACCTTAGAAGTCCCCAGCATTTGACAGATGGGGAAACTGAGAAACAGAAAATCATTTCCTCTAGTGTGTATTATAGGTCCTCATCTTCCTTTTGGCAGAGTCCACTCATTTTATAGAGGAAAAAACTCAGGCTCAAAGAGGGAAGGGATTTGCCCCTTCCCTCCCCATAATACAATGTGGCAGAACCAGTTAGGTCCTTGGACCCTAGATCTTGTTCAATTCCTCCAAGTGGACTATGACCAATCACTTATGTCCATACCTTACCCACTGTAGGACACTATGTATGGGCAAGGTCTCTACCTTGATAACTTTTGTGTCCCTTAGGCAAGGCTCAGGACCTGCCGTGTTTTGTAGGAAGACTGGACCTGTTGACTCAGGGACCTCCCAGGGAGGAAACTCCCTGTACCGTACAGATCAGCAGCCTCTGCTTTGCTCCTCTACTGAAGAGTTAATTGCCTAGGGTTTGGCCCAGGATTACAGAACTAGATGTGCACTGGGGGCAGTTTTGGTGGTTTTTTGTTTTTAATTTTTTTTTTTCCTTTTTGCAGGGCAGTTGGGGTTAAGTGACTTGCCCAAGGTCACATGGCTAGTTTTTGTGTTAAGTGTCTGAGTCCGGATTTGAACTCAGGTCCTCCTGACTCCAGGGCCGGTGCTCTATTCACTGCACCACCTAGCCACCCCTTCAGGGGCAGTTTTTGAACCCAGGTACTTCCAAATCCAGCCTGGCCCTCTCTATGTACCCCTGCCCCTCACAAGGTATTGGGCTCATAACCCATCTCATGCTGGTTGGAGTGATCTGGGTGTTTACCATAAAGATATGAGTTGTGTTTCTCGTCTGTATGGCATTCATTCATTCATTCATTCATTCATCCATCCATCCATCCATCCATCCATCCATTCATTCCCCAAGTGTTCATTAAGTGCCTGCCAAGTGCTGAGAGCCCACTTGTGTAGGGCTTAGAGAGCAAGGAGCAGTGTTAGGAAGTCTTGGGTCCAAGTACCAGCTGTGGGAGCCTGGGACATAAGCTCCCAGCAGCCCAGGCTAACTCTCCAAGCCCATAAAGCATCCAGTGTGTGAGTGGAGGAACTTCCCTAGACAGGTGAAATGACAGATCCAAACTCCACTCCAGCCTCCTGAGTACAGCTTCTGAGTGCCAGGGTACAGAGAGCTTTGGGTGATAGCTAGAGGGTGCCATGGGGCCTGGAGGTAGGAAGACAAGTTCAAATTTGACTCCAGACACTCCCTAACTACATGACCCTAGGCAAGTCACTTACCACCTGCTTGCCTCAGTTTCCTCATCTGTAAAATTGGGGTGATAACAGTATCTGCTTCCCAGGATTGCCATAAGGGTCAAAACTAGATCATATATGGAAAAGGCAATATATGAATAATTTTTGTTATTGTTACCATTATTAATTCTATTGCCAGACTCTGGGGATATGGTGAGAAAAGCAGGTCTTGAGTTCAAAGAGCTTCTATTCTATGGGTCGAAACAATACATTCTCAGATAAGTCAATCTAAGTTATATAGGAAAATGAATAAATAAAAAAACACCCAAAGTCCTTCCAGGGGGAGGGAACGTCAGGAAGGAAATCCAGGGGTCCTCCAAGGTGGGTCCTATTGGAAGTTTGTATTTCTTAAGGCTCGCATGAGGCTCTTCGGCAGTTTATCTTTATTTTAAGTGTGGGAATAAGTTACCCATCCCATACTGTGACTCATGTTGTATGCTGATGACTGTTTTTATATGACCCATTTTGGGGAACCCCTAGATTTGTAAGCTATAATCTAATTTGCTCAAATAAAAATCATCTCCAGGGTTGCCCAGTGTGAGAAAAGGCAACTCCCTCTTGCCAGAGGCAGCATCCTCAGGACTGAGCCTAAGGCAGGTACATTGAGAGATCTCTCCTGGCTGGATTGATTTTGTATTGACTTACATGAGAAGGTGCTGTTTCCCCCAATAGCATTTAACCTCCATGGGAACAAAAACTATTTGTTTTTATCTATATTTCCCCAGCACTTTCAAGTACAGAGCCTGGCATATAGGAGACATTTTAAAAACATCCATTAAAAGAGTCAGAAGTGGGAATGAAGGACATCCCAGGCTTGGGGATGGATGACCTCTCTACTTTTGCAAAGCTATGGAAACAGGGAGGATGTCTGAGGCAGAGCCGGTAGAGCAGGTGGATTGGAACTGAGATTTGCCATAGAGTTTCCGAGTCCTGGTGCTGAGACCTGGCCATTCAGTGTCTCAGTCTGGGTATTCTGTCCATCTCAAGGTTTCCTTCCTTGGGGTCCAGAGACTCCCTAGACTGCAGAGGGTCCATGAATTTGAACAGGAAAAAGTAACGCCTTTATTTCCACTCAAGGTAGTATTTCCTTCCATTATTTAAAAGCATGACTCTGAGAAGGGTCCACAGAAACATTTCACCAGACTGACTGTCCAAGACTGTCCATGAAACAAAAAAGGTAAATAATAACCCATAGTCTAGCTGTGTGTGTGGGAGGGGGGGAGGCAGCAAGACTTTGGCAGCAGAATTAAAATTCAGTCCAATCCAACAATCATTTATGAAGCATCATAGACAAGCACAAAGACTTGAAGTGAAGGGAAACCTCTTGTCCTCTGGATGAAAGGAAAAGCATTATCATCTCAACAGTGTGTGGAGGCCAGCATTCTCTGCTTCCTACTTGCATACTTGTGTGCATTGAGGCTGGGTGTGACTCAAGAAGTGAGCTGGCCCATGTGATGCCCCATGTTCTTTCACACTATTCATTAATTCATCCATCCATTCATTCACTCACTTATTCATTCATTCATTCA
>CM053598.1:4187503-4250617 GCA_028646575.1 Pseudocheirus occidentalis | reverse complement strand
GAAGTGGGGAGCTGAAGAAGCCCCTCGCTCCGGGAAGTTGGCTTGGTTATTGAAGCATGGTGTGCTACAGAGACTGGAGTGGGGCTGGAGGGAGAACAGCCTACCAGGATCTGGGGGTGGGCCACTAGGGAAAAGTCGTTTGATTTTTTCATCAGGAAGCGCTGGAGTTCAAGGGCTGCTTCAGGTACCTATTAGGATCCAGAGGACCTTCTGAAAGTCACAACTTCTCAGGGCCTCAGTTCCCTCGTCTGAAAAGTGAGTTGGGGAGGGGAGGTCCCTTAGGGGCCTTGTGGTAGTAAGTCTCTAGTCCTTTGATCCTGTGAAGTACCTCTGGAAAGAGACATTTTATAACCAGGTCATCACGGCAACAGACAGATGCCTAGGAACCCCCAGACAGGCAGACAGATGGACAGCCAGGTAGCCACAGATCATCCAGGTTCCAAGAAGGATATGCTTCTTCAACCACACTCACGGAACACTGACATTCAGGGTGCTCTGTCATTTCTCAACGTGTTTTATGAAAGTGGAACTGAACCGTGACAAGAACCCCAGCTACCTGAGTCCCTGGGTCATGACCATATTACAGCGAAGAGCCCGTGGCTTCCTCTCAGTCAGAAGGTCTGCAGGGGTGAGATGCTCAGACAGGCTAGGAAGAAGGCCTGCCTTGCTAGGAGCGGGGATCAGAGCCCTCATTAGTGAAGTCCATCCCTTACTGCCCAAGGGCGAGGCTCATTCACACACAGACACACACAGACACACAGACACACACACAGACACACAGACACACATACACATATACACACACACACACACACACACCACAGGAAAATGACCAGGCTTCTTCTCTGTGGAGTTTTTGTATGGGAAGTTGGCAGATCTCAGTCTACAGACTGCCTAAAGAATTTACCCGCACCATCCCTGTCACCTTTCATTGCCCACCAAAAACTGAACTCCACAAGCTTGACAGGAAGCACAAATCAGGGTGGAAAAGGAGGGAGGGGGAATAGCACAAGGGCTTGTGGGAAACGCTGCTTCTCTGGTCCTTTCCCTCCCACACACTCAGTTGTCCTGTAACCTGAATATCCTCATTCCAGAGAGGAGACTGGTGGTCTGGACACCGAGGATGGTCACTGGAGGGATCTGTGAGTTCACCCAGTCTAAACCCCTCATTTTAGAGAGCAAGAGCCTGAAGCCCAGGGAGGCTCTCAGAGCTTCCCAAGGCCTTAGAGTTGGTCAGCAGAAGAGTCAAAATTCGAATTCACATCCCATGACTCAAAGCTACAGTTATCCCAGGGGCCACCCTGCGTGCATATCACAATGGCATGTATG
This sequence comes from Pseudocheirus occidentalis, assembly GCA_028646575.1. Classification (NCBI taxonomy): domain Eukaryota; kingdom Metazoa; phylum Chordata; class Mammalia; order Diprotodontia; family Pseudocheiridae; genus Pseudocheirus; species Pseudocheirus occidentalis. Next base: position 4,249,288 of record CM053598.1, on the reverse strand, counting down.
TGGTGCTCCAGTCATCATTGCTCCAAAAGAGGGTCCCCACCAAGCGCACCTGCCACCAAATTATACTCTAGAAGGGACTGTACCACGAAGAGGTTCCAGGGCCTCTGTAGGAAAACAATGTAGTAGAGCTGAGCATTTTTCTAGTTATTTCTCCAAGAGATGAAATACCGACAAAATTGAGGGAAATCCTCCCCCTCTGCGGGTGTGGCCCCTCCAGACCCGTAATCAGCAGGTGGGCTCCACCTGAACATCATCCCGCCTTTTTATGGATGAGAAAAACAAATCACACAAGTGGATGTCAAATTTCTGGGCCATGTGAACACAACTGCTTTAATTCCCAGGGACAACCTGCCACAAGGGTTACCGCTCTGTTTCCTTGTCAAAGGAATGAAATGGGCTGTCCATTTCTCACACACACGCACACACACACACACACACACTCACACACACTTACACATATACACATGCACACACACTCACACACTCACACACACACACACACACACCTTCTTGCTCCTGTGGCACTTGGTAATGAAGCTCCTTCCTTGGAAGGCAGGATGGGGGAAGGGTTAGTGCTCTGCACTGATGCCAGCCTTCCCAGTCACAAGCTGCATGACCATGGGCAATTTTACCTATGTGGATATCAGTCTCCTCTCCAGAAAAATGGGCTGTAGGAGACGATTTCTTTTAGCAACAAAGGTCTAGGAATGCACATTGCTACATCCTGATGATGAGCTCCTCTATTAGACTAGGAGCCGCTTGCAGGCAGGCTGGTGGTTGCCACTTCTTTGTGTCCTCAGCCTTCGTGCAGCATCTGGCGCATGAGGCGCTTCACAGGTGCTTGACTGACTGACTGACTGATCTTTCTCTCGATTGGGAACATTTATTCCATTTGCATCCTTCCTGATTGATGGTTCTGGTCACGTCACTGATTTGCTCCAAGGCCTGACATGCCCCCCTATGGCCCAATGAGTCAGTCTCTGACTCCTTGGTCTTCTCTGCACAGCCTTGTGTCATCTGGCATCCCCACTCCTGCCCCCACCTAGTGAACCTTGTCTTATAGTATTGCATTCTGGGAACTCTCCCGTCCCAGCCAAAGCAGGACCTCCACACACCTAGCCTGCTCCGCTGCTCTGTCCACAGTGTGCGAAACGCCCTTCCTGCGCCTTGTCTGCCTGGTGGCTCCCTACCCACTCCTTACTGCCAAGCTCAAATGGCAGCACCTCTGGGAAGCCTTCCCTGAAGACATTTTCTTTCTCCAATCTTTGTACAGGTATTCTCCGGTCCTTTTCATGACCTGATCACTGCTATCTTTGAGTAGTTTTTGAGGAAATGCTACATATCCGTCTACCAGAATGTTAGCTTTCTGAGGGCAGGGATGGAGTGTAACCCAGGCCTTGGAACTACCCTAGGACCCGGTTCAGAGTACTTTGTAGACAGCAGGCTCTAAGAAACGTATGTTGAATTAAACAAATTAGCTATTCTTCATGATCATGAAAACATTTCTGAAAACATGCATGTTTATATACATATGAACATGCATACATACATGTATATGATGTCAGTTCACCCTAGATGATTGACACTCTCAACTCTCTGGGCTACACAGAGCCGGGTGGTCAGGTTTCCATTAGGAAATGCCACGGTGGGCCTTGCCTTGGCCATTAATCTCCCTACCTACCCTTTGTCTGATGTCAGAATGATTGCTAATGAGGGGGAAATCATGTAGAGATGAGAATCCCCAGGTAGGGTCAGTCTGTCTGCTCTGGAGACACCAAGCAGAGGTGGCTGTCCAGCTGGCCTTCGTCACAGCACATCCCTCGAACATACCTTTCCATCTCAGTCTCACTAACCAGCTTTGGGAAAACAGTGACATAGTGGTGTTGCTGCTACTTCCCTTCAGTCCTTTCCTCAACAAGACTCACAATCAGCCTCTTAAAGACAGGACAATGGATGGCATCGTCCAGTCAGAAGACCCTCTATCCCTCATGCTTCCCAAGTTAGCCCCAGACAGCCCAACCCCACCTCCACTCCTCTCTTTTTTTCAGGCTAATGTTCCCCATCAGTTGAATGCTCATAGGCATAGACACTGCCCAGAATTCAAGAGTGACTCCAAAAGTGATTTCCACAATAGGATTTCCATACTGACTGTGTGTAAATACAGAGTAATTGGGGCTGAGCGATCCCAACCAGAATAGATGGCCCCAAGAAAAGGACGGAAAATAAAAGCAGCTTTAGTCAGGATCCGAGCAATCTGCTGCCAAATCCGGCCAGCATTTCCCCAGATTATAATTTACACTGTATTAACTGTCAAGAGTACTTTTGAGAAATATAGATAACAATTCAGATGCAATCGATAGGGAGTGACAGCTGATTTTAAAGCTTAATGCAAGACAAGAAAGGAATGACTGGGGTATCAGCTCTGGAAGAATAAATTTGTTGTGTATTTGATTTTTGTGTTAAATTTATTACTGCCAAGAAGAGCTCTCTTTCAATAATATTAAGAACAACATGTGGGACTGCCGCCTGTCTGTCTCCTCTCCACCCACCCCTTCGTAGGTGCCCTAACCCATCTGAAACGATGCCCCCTGATGGACCAGATTCAAGGACCACATATTCTGTGTGTGTGTGTGTGTGTGTGTGTGCATGAGTCATGATGTGTGCCACCTTTGTTAATAACCCCTGGAATGAAACGCATAGCCCTGCTCCTTACCCACCGTCACCAGCAGAACAGTACAGTGGTGACGTCACGCTCTGACGTCACCTACTATGTTCTGACTGAACACCTACTATGTGCTTAGAAAGGGGGGACTATCTATTCTAAGAATAAATTCTCCCCCTGCCCCCAAAAAAGGAAGAAGAAGGAAAAAAGGACGTTTTCCTAGGGAGTTGTCAATGCATCAAAAAAGAAAGAACCAAACTTTGCTCAGAAGCTCGATGTTTTGATTGAGAAGGGTTGATACAGCGTTGTCACAGTCAATAGCAGCTTTTCTTCAATTCTGTCAAAACGTCCGGCGTATGTAATCTTGGCTTTTGATGTTCCTTCTATATAATACCATGAGAAACTTACTTGACAAATACCAGGGAAAAAAATTTCCCTTCTAGCCCAACTCCATTACCCTTGTGATTCCCCCTCTCCGGCTGGCAACGCGCACACCGAGCCCCGCCAGCATGGCCAGAAATGAAATGATGAAACTCGCCACAGTTCAAACTTATCCATACTTCTCACTTATGACATGATTGATTTTCCTTCAGAGCACTCAAATGCGGGATTGTCTTCCTTCTTCTCTCACTGTGGAAACAGCTAATGTATACAGCCTTGGCCTGTCTGGCAACGGCGAGAAGTTGACATGTCAAAGACCAACTGAAATGAATACGGATGAAATTTGAAAGTGCAATTTTCCATCTGTCAATCACCTCTTAAAGGGACCTGTTAAGCGCCAATCAGGAAGACCCTTTGTGAGGTCAGCCCCATTTAGGGCTTTCCATGGGCCGGGCTCTCCGACCTCATTAATCAAGAGAGCGGGCACGAGCTAAGAGTCCTAGTGGGGCACTCGGCCCATCGGATGGCAGAAGGAGCGTGCCATTCCCTAGCCCGATGGGCAGGGGGTAATTTATATTCTGAATTAAAATAAATAGTCCCCTTTTAAATGGAATCTGATTAGATGACTACAAAATCTATGCCTCTAGTTATGATGGTACACAGCAGATCATTTCCTAGAGGCTGCCTCTCCAGCAAACCTGTGGTATTTCCAGCATTAATAATGTATGGTCACCAAAACCCATTCTGGTCATAGCTTCAAGATGCTTCAAAATACAGCCAATTAAGGTTTATTTAATTATTAAGGTTGAATAAATAACAGCGAAACATGTTAAAAATCTTTCAGTTTCAGTCAATCATAATAAAAAATTAATGACACTGGATAGAGAGCCATAAAAACTGATAGACTGCAATCGTGAATTATAAATCGGTATTGATTTTTTCCCTTGCAATAACACTCCCAGGTAATTGTATGTTGCCACATGTAAAGTGCACTTTCCTGGTAGAGACTAATATTAACTATCAAATATATATGAGACAGAGGCATTTATGACACTTCAGATTTCACAAACAAAAAGCCAAAAATACAATTTGTGGAATAATAGCATCCCGGCACACAGAATCCTAGGGTGTTTATGGGAGCAGAAAGGGATCCCACTGTGCCGTGAATTCATAAGGCAGAGTTACCTTATTCTTTTTCTGCCACCTCTCCTCTGATATGTTACCTTGTTAGTATCACTAAGAAAAACATAAATATTTTTTATTATTTGTGAGGCTCATCCCGTCTTGCTTAATAGACAGGCCACATGGAGTTAAAGCCGTATTATATGGCCTGGTGCAGAAGTGATCAGTCAAAAAGCCACAGCCCATGTTTTATACTGCCTGGCTTTATTAATTCTAAGCCCCCAAGAAATAGGGAGGGGATTTTCCAGCCTTCTGTTTATTGAAGTAACATGGAAACAAATAAGACATTTCCCTAGGCTGGCTCAGATAAAGTGGACAATTACTATTGGCATTCGACATGTAAATATTTAACACTTCACAGCTAGTTTGCACCTAAATGCCCATTAGATGTTGCTACAAGCCCGGACACTATTTCCCAGCAGAGCAGCATCGGCCTTCCTGGGCGATGTTTATTGGATTAGGCCTAACACAAATCTTGTTCTAAGGAGCACCAAAAGGGGCCTAGGTCGGAGGGACAGGAGACGGATTGGCGCCCTGGTCTCCCTTGACTGACACAAACGAACTCCTCCCAAAAGACGCCAGCATCGGGGCACGGAGGACGCCGGGGTTTGTCGGGTGGGCCGAGAGGCCCATGGAGTCGGCAGTTCATTAGGCGCTCTGATCAGATTTACCACGTCAGGTGGGGGGGAGAACCAAGGGCATGATCCAAGCATGTGTTGGCTCAGATTGAAGGCGACTACCTGTTAGAATCTGGTGCCTGACTTCTAGCACAGGCAGCCTCCAAAATGTCCTGATATGCCAGAGTTCACTGGTTTACTCTGGCCACAAAAGCTCCGGTTTAAGGCACAAAAGTCAGTTGCTAGTGTAGGAACCTCTGTGTTCCAGTCTGGCCTGTGACACTTATTCACCCATCTTCTAGGGGGCCTTCTCTCAAAAACAAGGGGTTGGTCTAGGCTCAGCGATCTCGAATGCTCCTTCTGGGGCTACAGTTCTGGGATCCTGGGAGCCCAAGGTGGCCACAGGAATACACCGAAAGCAGGCAGGGAGATGCCTTTTTCTGCCCTCTAGAGATGTCCTAAAACCTGAACATTTTTGACAAGCATGAAAACCAAAGTTCCGTTGAATCCGCCATAACACGCCTGTTCAGATTTTCAAGACCTCTTTGGATAAAGCCTTTTTGTTACTGATGATGTTTTTCCCAATTAAAAAGTTACTCTGACCTCTTTCTTCGTCTTGCCACCAGTTAATTGTTTAGAACCCCAAAACTGCATCAGCAGCTCTGGATGGTGTCTGTTGCAACTGCTTGGTGAATATTTTATCCCTTTTTATTTCGAGATTGGAAAATGCAGCTGCTTTGAACACCCCTGTGTATTTCTGCCTGCATCGCCCCAAGCAAAGAGCACAGGCCACAAGGAGGCTGCTGAGAAGGAAGAGGAGGATTTTTTTTTTCCTTTTCCTCTGCAAGGAGGAAAATCCCAGCTAGATGGACAAGCAGATGGCTATTTTGCCTCCTGGAATTTCACTATGCTTCATGTCAAAACTCCAGGCGATTTACAGGAACAGTTCATTTCTCCAACACAATGAGTTTGCAGAAACACTATTGACTGTCTAATGCCTGTTTGTTCAACAGCTCCCAGTGACTTACACGCTCATCTGGGTGACAAAACAGGAATGGGGGGGGGGAGCTCTTGACTTCTAGAAAGTCCCAAGCCCCCCCCCTCCCCACCACCGCTGTGCCTCCTCTCAGGGAAGCAGCTACTGCATTTCCAGGCACTTAGGGGAGCAGGGCCCAGAGGGCCCAGAGGCCTCGGGGCCACAGAGGCTGCCGCAAACTCATCACAATGGCTGTCGGCCCTCTTGAAAACGGTGGACGGTGGCCCGTCCAAGAGTGGTTGCACGCATTACAAAGGAAACATCTTTCCTGGGTACCCCTTGGGATGAATCCAGAAACCAATAAACTTTGTGAATCATTTCTGGCAGATTATTTGAGAGCCGGAGCTTGAACTCTGGCAATTTCATACAAACACACATGCGTGCACATGTATGTACAAACACAAGATACCAATATGCTCACACACAGACAAATCCATGCGCGCGCACACACACACACACACACACACACACACACCGCTTCCGTCTTTCCCACTTCCACCTAGACACCCACATCCACAGGCCACCCCAGGGTATCCCTGTCGTTCACACTTAGACTTCCGGCGCTTCACAGGCCCCAGGCAATCCCACCGCTTCTCCCAGTGCTGGCCCGCAGCCATCCCCCCCCAGTACTTGTGCACTACTGCCTAAGAACCCCTGCTCCCCAGCCCTTCACTCTCCACGCTGACCTTTGTGCTCGGGAAACAATTACTCCTGGAAAGCCTGTCAATATCATTATTTTTACAAGAAATCAATACGCCTCACCAAGTTAATGGGGGATTGAGGCAGCGCGTTTACCTCCCGACTGTCAGTGGGGCAGCAGGCTGTGCTATGGCAGAGATGACAGATTCGCCCAGACACCGAGCAGACAGTAAGCAATGGGTGTAGGGGAGGAGAGAGCTGCAAGCAGGCGTGGAGCAGACACGTCAGCTTCCACAGGCATCTCTGCTCTAACGAGCCCACCCGACATGTCAGCATCTCTGAGCAGCGTCCACTCCGGAGCAGCACTCCGGAGCAGCCCGCCTAATAAGGCAGGGCCTGGCTTCCCTGAGACTAGGTGCTGCGGCCGGGCAGGCGGGCTTCGGTCCGGTGGACTCCCAGGGTCAGAGGTGGCCCTCTGGGTAGAGACGAACGAGACACGAGGGCCCCAGCAAAGTCGGCTGAGGCCTCCATCTGCTTCTCTACGTTATCTTGAGGACGAGTCACCCGCCGTTTTTACAAAGCGGCCACGGGTGCTAGGCCTCCGGACTCCTCTTCCCAAAGGCCCGCAGCAGGTAGCTGGTGCCAGAGGCCCCCTGCCACAGGGTAACAGAAAGGACTCCCCTGCAATGGAAGGCAAGCACCCGGAGACCCAGGCGCGGGATGCTGCCCCTTGCAAGCCCCCGTTTGTTCTGGGAAAGCTAACACCGGACCGCAAACATTTCACATCCGAGCAATTGGCGAGTCGGTAATTAACCAAGTCAGTGAATGCTGGTCCCTGAGCACCGGCTTCCTTCCTTCATCCCGCCCGCCCGGCCCCACAGCCACACGGAGCTTCCCAGAGGGGCCGGGGGGCTCAGCCTGTGGCCCAGGAAGTGATGCCATCACCACGTGCCAGCGCAAAGTATCCTCCCTTCCCGAGGCTAATGCCCGGCCTACCCCCAGCCTCCAGCCCGCTCTGGATCGCTCTCAAACCAGATCCCAATTGCTTAGAACATCATGCCATGGTCTGCTACAGGACAAATCCAGGTCAGTCACCCACCTCCTTCCCAATCTCTATAAGCAAACAATAAGCAAATGCCTGCTTCAGAAGGGCCTTTCTCCTCACGATGGAAAAATGCTCTCCACCTCTTGGAGAGAGCTGATGGATGAACTCTGAGCAGGGAGTGAAACATAATTTTCTCACTTTCTTTATTTTTCTTGCTTTTCTGAAATATGGCTAATATGGAGCTATGGTTTGCATGGTTTCACATGTATAATTGATATCCTATTGCTTGCCTTCTCGGTGAGTGAGGGAAGGGGTGGTGGGGAAAGAGAGAATTTGGGACTCAAAATTTAAAAAGAAAAAATGTTCGAATAAATAAACAAAAAGAAGCACGGGTATGAAGGGGCGAGGGAGACAAAATGGTCTTTCCACCATAAATTTTAAACCATCTCGACCTTGATATTTTACAAAGAAGAGGAGCACCAGGGAGTTTGAGAGGCCTGTCTACAATCCTACAGCTGAAGAACAGCAGAACTGGATCTCAATCTCATGTTAGCAGAAGTAAAACTGGGGGGTCGAGGGGTGGAAACAAATAATTGGGAAAATGTGGCTTGGTCTGGGACTTTAATCCAAAATGCATGGCACCCAAATATCTCCATTTAAGCATCCTCTTGCCCTCCTCCCACTCTCCCAGCTACCCAAAGGCACTGCCAACACACAAAAGCTTCACCAAGAAAGTACAATGAAAGCTAAGCTGAGAAGGGTCAACTGGACCCTGTTGAAAGAAGCCATGACTCAATCTGCCCAGGTGCAGCGTGTCTGGCTGGGATCGAGCCCCATTGGGACAAATCGAGGACTGTGCATTAATGAACATACATACATACATACACACATGTATTCATGTATATTTATGTCCTCTGTTTTTAAAAAATATTTTTCAGCAATTACATATAAAAGCAATTTTTAACTATTTAAAAAAAATTCTGAATTCCACATTTTCTCCCTTTCATTCCTCCTTCCCCAGTCACTGAGAGGGGAAGCAATCTGATACGGGCCATCCACATGTGGCCTGGGCGTTCTTTCTCATGCGACTTATACGTATGGATCAGACCCCATAATCACAGATCCAGAGTTGGCAGAGGCCTTCAAAGCCATGCAGGCCAGCCCTTCCACTTCAGAGACAGCAGGGTAAAGTCCAGGGGCATGTCTGAGGTCACCATGTGGAACAGAGAGCTCGGGTTCCGGTTGTGTTTAGCGGGGGACTTGGCATGAGAATAGGACCCTCACTCTGCACATTCCTACAGCCGCAGTTGACTCAGAAAGCCACAAATGAACATTATCTATGTTGTATTATGTCTTTATTCCTTTGGTTAAACACTTCTCAATGGCATCTGAATTCTGCGGCCATCCGGTTAGACCATGAGGGTGCTGCCTCTGCCCATGGCGCAGCCAGGCAGTAGAGTAGGCACGCAGCCAGCACGGCCGCACACATTAACCAGATCAATCCAATTCCAGAATATTGATGAAGAACCTACTGGGTGTCAAGTGCTAGGAGGAGCATTGGGAACAGGAAGACAAAAACAAAACAGCTCCTGCCCTCAAAGAGCTTTTATTCTATTGGAGATGCTGCAGAGGAATGGCTTCATAGATTTAAAATTAAATGAGAACCTAGAGGTTGTCTGGTCCAACCCCCTCATTCCACAGATGAGGAACCTGATAGTATAAGAGGGAGAACTGAGATTTGAACTCAGGTCCTCTGGCTCTAAAGCCACAGTTTCCTCCCAAACCTCATTTGATTTCTCTCAACTGTCAAATGATGGACTTTGGACTCTCCTACCTTTAATTAAGATCCTTCTAGCTCTGGCTCGGGGCACCTATGACTGATCTTCTCAGATACTGAAAGTACTATTATGTCCACTTTATGGATGTGGAGACTGAGAGTCAGCCAGGGACAACAACCACCTTGTGTGTGTCATGCAGCCTACAGTGGCACTTGACCTTGGATCTCCCTAGGCTCCTATCCACTCTTCCCACTCCACCACCGGCCTCTCCTCAAGGCCCGACAATGAAGGCCGTCCCCCAAGAGTGGAGCCTGGCCACGGGCGAAGACCAGCGGCCCCTCCCACGCCCACCACCAGACAGCAGCTGTGGAAAAAGGGACGTCAGCCAGCGTTCACCAAGTAGCTCAACTATGTGACTTTTCCCTCCTATGCAGAGAACATTCAATGGGCTTCCTCCCTCTCCAGCCTGAAGTGAAGTCATTCCTGACTCCAGCACATGGTGGGGGGAGGGCGTCGGGGAGGGGAGAGAAAAGACCCGGGACGTTCTGCAGCTTCCCTCCTGGCTCTCCACAGTTTGGAATTTGCACCAGCGCCTTACATCCCAGCTTTCCGGGCCTTAATGCAAACCACATGCAGACCCCAAGGCCTGCTTTCCCAGCCTGGGCACTGCCGGCTGCTATTGGCTACTGTGGGATGGGAACTCGGAGGTCTCCAAGGGGAAAACCCAACAAACAGATCTCTTGTCTAAAAGGCAGAACTCAAAACATTTTTCATGCATTGTGGCCTCTTGGAAAAGCAGCAAGCTGTTTAAAAAACTACCTGGTCCAAATTGAGCATTTGCTTGACATGATGGAAAAGTGAATGCTATTTTCTGTTATATGCCCCTGTTTCACACCGACAAGAATATATATATATTTTTTGCTGTTCCCAACTGATTTCACAGTAGTGAACTCCGTTTATGAATTATCTGACACATTTCTTGCAATTCTTCTGACAACAGTGCTCAGTGGATATTTCAAGGCACCTCTCTCCTGCCAAGTAGAAATATCAATATTTGAATAAATTGTGGATTTTAAACTTCTCACTCTGCTGCACCACAGCGAGGAAGACTGAATTCTTCTTTTCCTGGGCCTAATCCCCTTGAGCCTCACGGGAAGAATCCGTATGCGGCGTTTCATTACAAGAGAGCTGTACTGAGTGACATTTGGAGCTCACGTCGAAGTCGGCCTGATGAAGTTTACCTCTTTCAAACAACAAATAGCAGCCCTGTGTTATTCCCCCTTCTTGGGGGGAAGACAGCAAAAAGCGTGCTTGGTGTCTGAGCAAAAACGCCGTGATGTTGATTCACAAATTGACAGGCCAATCTTTAAACAAATGTGTTTCTGGAGGGAAAAATACAGCTTTGTTCAAGCTAAGCATTTTTCTTGTGCCTGACAGAAACATTCCGAGGCTGATTAGAAGGAACTTGTTAGGGGTCTGTCTCAGACACTCTGACTCCACTTTTTAACAAGCATGCAAAGAAAACAGCAGAGAGATAACACAACATTGTCATTACCGTCGTGGGGGGAGACGGTGTGCTTTTTAACACTGTTTAGGCACATTTTCTTCAGACCAATATTGCCCTGCTCACTGGGAGACTCACTTAAAAACGGGGTTTGATCCATTTGGGTGAGCCCAGAGATGGGAGGCTGGGATGCACTGGGGACACAGTGATTATTTTTCTGTGGCTAAATGCATAATGCTTATTATAGAAAACGCTCCAATTCTAAGTAAGGTAACAAATCCCCCAGGCTCCTAGAGGAGCGACAGGACCATCAACGCTGCTCTGTTGGGTCTGATGATACCCCTTTGTTGCCCCCAAACAGGGTTTCCCTGCAACAGATTCCTTGGGAAAAAAATAAAAAGTGAGATATGAAGCATGGACAGAAACCCAAGGGATCCAGTGAGCATTCGATCCCTCCCTGCTAAGGAACGTGCCTGGAACTCTGAGTCCTCACCACAAAGCCACACTCCTACCCTCTCTTTCCCAGTACACATGTGCTCTGCCCCACACACATGTACATGCACACATACACACACATGCACATGCACACACACACGCACACACATGCACACACAACTGACCCCCCAGGCTGTTCAGAATTTCGGGCCATTTTCATTCCTTCCATTCCCTAAAATCATTATTATTGTCCCATTCTGCAGATGGCTAAAGCCAGGTCTCAGGAAAAGACAGTTCTCTGAGTCCCAGAGATGCCCAGTGTTCAGACAGAGAGTGAGCCCAGATGTCCTGCCACATGCTTTTATTCTCTTACATGGATGATCTTTCCTCGGAGTTACGGTCAGGGCCCCCAGAGAGGCTGTGAGGATAAACCTTTTTGTGGGGGGTCACAGAGACTGTCATCATTTGGTGGTGAGAGTGAGGACAGAGCTTCACAAAGTGCCCCTGACACCCGTTGCCCACCTCCTTCAGGCTTGAGCTTTCAGGACTCAGCAAAGACTGACCCAGCCCTGGCTGGCAGCGATGCCCCCAAATGTTGTCTTTTTGAAAGTCTTTATTTCTGTCAAAGGGCTCAGTGCTGGGGTTCTTGCTGGCAAAAGGCTAAACTTACTTAGGAGAGACTTTCATGAAAGCAGCTCTCTGGAGTGTTTATCATTAGTAGTCAACCAACAAGCATTTATTAAGCCTTTATTGTGTGTCAGGGACATACAAATGTTCACAGTTCCTGCCTTCAAGAAGTTTCCATTCTAATGGCAAAATAAAGCACATTTAACCACAATGAGACATTGGGATCCTGGGCTTAGAGTTGGAAGGGCTTTGGAAGCCTTCAGCCCAAGCTTCTCATTTTACACATGAGGGACCTGAGGCCCAGGGAGGGCAGGAGATTTGCTGTAGGGCACCCAGGCAGGTGAGGGTTAGAAGTGGGACTTGAATTCAGCTCCTCTGATTCTAGTGCCTTTTCCCCCAGTCCACACTGCCTCTGTGACCTCAGCTTGAAAGGACTAATGGGTGGAGGGCTGAGCATATGCCCTGACCTCTTCTGGCGTGCCTTTATGGCAAGGTCGAGCCCATTCACCTCTTATCAAATAAGCAAGGAAGAAAAAGATTCAAACCCAGTCAAACTTTTTTTTTTGCTTTTTGGAGGGGGAAAGGTAGGGCAGTTGGGGTTAAGTGACTTGCCCAAGGTCACATGGCTAGGTTGGGGGGGGGTAAGTGAGGCTGGATTTGAACTGAGGTCCTCCTGACTCCAGGGTCAGTGCTAGCTGCCCCCCAGTCAAACTCTTGATTCTCCCCAGAGCCCAGGAAGCAGGGGTTCCTTATAACGTGGACTCACTGGGGGCTTTAGCAGTAAGAAGTTGTTTATTCTCTTCATTCAGCAGAGAGAAGGAATGTGAACAAAGCCAACAGCCCCTGCCCTAGGAATGGACTCCATCAGCAAGTTTGCCCCAAGAGCACAGGCCCTTCTCAGCTGTATGAACGGCACCAAAGTCCCCACCCAGCAGGGGCAAGAGAGAAGGAAGAGGGAGGAAGGGGAACAAGGCAAGGAGGATGAGACGTCCCCTTTTCCATCCTCCCGAGGTCTCCTTTCACCAGAAAGGGGTGACATTGGGAAGAACATTCTTGTCAGGAAGAACAAGGTGGGCAGAAAAGGAAAGACATGAATTCAACCCTAACAATGAGAAGAGTCAGAGAAACCAAAGATACTCAAAGACTGGCCAGGGTTAGGAAAGCTAGCAGAGGAGGGAGTGGGGGGTGGGGCTGGGGGACTGACTGAGGGGGTACAAAGCACAAAAGACCAAGTCTGCCCCAGACAGGGAGCTGCCAGGGACCTGGGAGTGAGCCACTGGGAGAAGGAGGGAGAAAGCTCTACCAGGTACTGGGTCAATGGACACCTGCAGAGATCAAGGGCATTCATTCCCTACCCAGGGCAGCTGGCGAGAAGCCTTTAGTCCCTGGGGAGACTGGATCTAGGAGAACCATGAGAACAGAGAATGGGCAGACAGGGATCCTAGCCTGAGGAATGGAATGGGAAAACATGGGCAAAGCAATCCCAAATTCCACCCAAAGTTAAGTCCAACAGGACCTTCCCCCAAAGGCCCAAAAGATGGCCAGAGGGTAATGGAATATTATTGTGTCAGGGAAATGAGAAAGGAAAGATTCTGAGAAGTCTGGGAAGACCAGGGTGAACTGATGCAGGGTCAGGCAAGGCAAAGGAGATCACTGTGAAAGCCCTCAGGATCCTGCCCACCTCGGATACCAGAGGGCTGGAGGGGAATCCTGGTTCCCACCTCTTACCAGGGAGGTGATGAGCCGTAGGTTCAGAATGAGACTTCCAGCTTCAGGCACAGCCAACACCGGGATTTGTTTTGCTTGGCTAAACGGAGCTGCTATAAAGGAGGGCTTCTATGGTGAAGGGTGGGGGTGACGAGGGGGATAATTGCTGCTGGGTTAGTGACAAAAAGCCAAAATCAGAAGAAAGAGAAGAGAGGGGATGAAATGGTCATGTTTGTGGATAGTTCTCAAGCTCACCATTTCAATAAATAATTTTTTTAAAGCTTCATGATCTGTAGATTATCCATCCCAGTGCCCCGCCCATTAGCACGGGTGACTAAGAGTAGGCTGGAGACAGTCCCTGAAGGAGAGACATGGAAATAAGCAATTAGACCCAGTGAAAGGTCTGCTGCCAACACCGTGTGAATGAGAGCAAGAGAAGGGAAACAGAGCCTGTGTTTACTCAGCATGGAGCAACCAGACAGAAATGGGAAATGGGGTCCCAAAGTCCAGCGATTGGCTCTTTGGGACCCCAAGCACAATTACCTGAACCAGTCCTGAGACTGGCTGGATTTTTCTGCAGGTCCCAAGAGGTGTGCCATCATGAAAATCCCTGATGTGGGTAAGCAAACAGTGGATATTTGAAAAAAAAATGAGACCTTGGATGAGTTAACAAACCTATGGAGTTGCTTCCAGGTGAGTTGTGAGGCAAGTTGAGAAGACAAGTTTACCAGGAGTCAGCAGCCTGGTACAAGGACCAGGGAGGGCATCAGGAGGCCCAGGGTGTTCAGAGCAAGGGAAGGGCCAGCCCACTCTCCTCTACCTTCACCAGACCACGCACACAGTCCAGGGTTTGGCTCTGGGCACCACATTTGAAGAAGGGCATAGACCCAGCACCTGGGTCTTTTCCTCATCCCCTGGCAGCCAGTGCCTCCCCTACTTGAAATCAATCCCATCATCAATCAACAAGAGCTCATTAAACACCTGCTCCCAAAGCCCCAGGGATGCAAAGAGACAAAGGGAAGGAGTTCCTACCCTCAGGGAGCTTACCTTTTAACCGAGGAGATAACCAGCAGAAACCAGACATACAAGTGAAATAGAGTGTCAGCTGGAAGGCAGCCTTGGAGAGGAAGGTGCCACAGACACGTATTTGTGTCATTGTGACTTGTACACATACAAATCATTTCCCATTTGTACAAAGTACCACGTGTCTGGTATACAGCAAGCACTTAATACATGATGGGTCTCATTGTGTCCACACTGGACACATCGTGAAGGCAAAGGTTGCTCCACTTTTGTCTGCATCCCCAGCACTTGATACCTGCCTAGAACCTTCTAAGTGTTTAATAAATGCTTGTCGATGGACTAAGAAAAGCCAGAAATATCCAAAGAGGACTGATTCGGGCCATTATAGGCCTCTTGGAGATCACGGCATGCCGCAGAGCACAGTTTGTTGGCTTGACCACAAGGACTGTGCCCGTGTGTGTGTGCCCATGTATGCCCATGTGTGCCCCTGTGGAGTGCCCATGCATGCCCATGCATGTGTGTACACATACATATATCTGTGTTTTGTGCATTCACATGTGAATTCCTTAATACTTCAGCTTACATGTGTATGCCCATGTGTACCCTGCATGTGTGCCCACACACATGCATGTTTTGTATATTCGTGTATATACAGAATATCTATTCTGTCTACTTTGGCTTGCATGGGTGGAAAGAGGTGCACATACATGCTTCTTGGGGCGTGAATGTGTATTAGCTTTTCCAACATCTAATCATTTCTGTCGATGCAGTAATAATTATGGTCCTCTCTCAGGTTCAGAGGGAAAGGGAGGGGTGGGGTTTTATGGAAGCTCAGAAATGATTCTCTCCCCTCCCCTCTGTATGACATTACTTTGGTCAGAAAGTAAAGGACTAAGGAAATCTGAGCCTGCTTTGTCCCAGACCCCTTAGGCGGTTGGTCTGGTAAGCTCAAACCCTTTCCCAGAATCATGTATTTAAATGTAAACAATAAAATACATAGGGTTATAAAGAAAACTAACGGTGAACCGTTTTCCCTGACCAACTTCATAGACCCCCAAAGTCTATCCAGGGGCTTCTTGGAGGGCATTGGGGTCCAGGGACAGATTAGAAACTTCTGGTGGAGAAAGAAGGAGGAGTCGCTATGTGTACCTGAAGACTGAGCCTGGGCCCAGAAGTCAGAAACCCAGAGTCTGAAGGCTGCCGCACCACCCACTGGCATCATGGGCAGTCCTTTACCCAGGAGGCCAGCTACAAAATGGGAATCACCATCCCAGTCCCTGCCCAGGGCCGGCGTAAAGCAAATGCTTTGGGAGCTGGCGGGCAGGCTTCAAGTGGGAGCTGTGAGCACCTCAGACTCTGCATCTCCTAAGGCCTGGCTTGTTTAAAGGCAGAAGCTGGCCCACTCAGCTCAAAAGCCTTGTGGAAAAAGCACCTTGCATAAAGCATATTTGTCTTATTTTATACAGAGGAGATAAAAGGCTGGTGGGGAGTCTGACAGCTCTGGAGCTGGGAAAGAGCCAAAATCGTAGCTGGAGGCAGCTGCGAAGGAAGCCGATTTGTAGGGAAACAATACAGGAGTAAATCGGCCTCTGTTCCACCAGTGTTTATTTGCTGAGTTCCCAGGAGCGGCCCATCCAGCAGGCCCAGGCCCTGGGGATGCAGAGACAAAAGCAAACAGCCCTGTCCTCAAGGAGCTTCCTTGGGCGGGGAACAATCAACTCCATGCAGCCCTAGTTAGGCAGGGAAGGACACTGGTCGTTGTGTCCTAGTGCAATAAAGAACTTAAGAGGGCGGCAAAGAGCGCCCTACCCAGGGGAGGCTTGCACCAGCTTCTGCTGTCATGGCAAATAAAGCTTAGAAGGAAAACTGAGTAGGAAAGGAGAATCACTGGGGGCCAGGCATTGGCAAATGACTCATGCAATAAACATCTACTGAGCGCTTACTGTATGCATAGCACTGCTGGGGAAGGGGGCGGGGTGCTGCAAACCTCAGATACCATGGGCTCCTGCACTCTTGGAGGTCACAGCAGAGAGGGGAAAGGAGCAGGAGGGGACTTTACAGTCACCTGACCTAGTGAGATGGACCAAGCGCTTTGCCACTCTGTCATCACAGATTTCTCCATCTATCCATTGGTCAATCAACTAATTTGATTAAATGAGCTAAGCATTTTCTACGGGGCAGTCACTGTGCCAGAGATCAGTAAGACATGAAATAGTTCCTGCCCTCAAGGGCTCTCCATTTGGTCAGGCTCCCTGGCTGGAGGCTCTTCTCCCTTTGGTCCACCCTCCACACAGCCCCATAGCGCTTTTCCTTATGCCTGGGGATGATGTCACTCCTTTATCCATTCAGCTCCAGCTGCTCTTACTCACTTCTGTGGTGAAACACAAACTCTTTCCAGCCTCACTGGATATTACTCCCATGCTCTGCAGTCCAGCAAAGCTGACCTTCTCTCTAATCCTGGCACACGGCACTCCTTCCAACTACCTACCATCTATGTAGCCTAGCAGCGGCCACCTGTGTCTGAAATGCAATCACTGCTCATTTCCACCCCATAGAAATCAAGCGTCACCTTCTAAATAAAGTTCTTTGCTCCTGACCCCAAATGTTGCGCCCTCCCCCAAACTTTTATATATTTATAGTTAATTATTTATTCTGTAGATGCAGTTGTGTGTGTGGGTAGGTATACACCTTTTTTTGTGCTTGTGAACCCTACCCAGAACACAGAGCCTGGCACTCTGTTTAACAGGTGTTGGATAAAAGCTTATTGAATTCAACTGAAATGTGCACAAATATATGAAGATTTTTAAATGAAATATTAGCAGAAAGACTACAGCAACTCATCATGAGAATAATACACTTTGATCAGGTAGGATTTATTCCAGGAATGCAAGGGTGGTTCAATATTAGGAAAACTATTAGTATAATTGGTCATACCAACAGCAAAAGAAACCATATGGTTATCTCAATAGATGCAGAAAAGGCTTTTGACAAAATACAATATTCATTTCCATTAAAAACACTAGAAAGCATAGGAATAAATTGCAGTCTTCCTTAAAATAATAAGTAGCAACTATCTAAAACCATCAGCAAGTATTATACATAATGGGGACAGGCTAGAAGCTTTTCCAGTAAGATCAGGAGTGAAACAAGGATGTTCACTGTCACCCCTCTTATTCAGTTTGGTGCTAGAAATGTTAGAAGTAGCAACAAGAGAAGAAAAAGAAACTTAAGGAATCAACAGACAAAGAAGAGACTAAGCTATCACTCTGTGGATGATATGATGATATATTTGGACAATCAAGTAAAAAACTACTTGAGACAATAAGTAAATTTGGCAAAGTTGCAGGATATAAAATAAACCCACATAAATCCTCAGCATTCCTATATATTTCTAACAAAAGTCAACAGCAGGAGATAGAAAGAGAAATTCCATTTAAAGTTACTGTAGACAGTATAAAATATTTGGGAATCTCCCTGCCAAAACAAACCCAGAACCTTTATGAACAAAATTTCAAAACAATTTTCTCACAAAGACAGATCTAACTAATCAGAAAAACATCAGCTGTTCGTGGCTGAGGCAGAGCTAATATAATAAAAATGACACATATTTAGTGCCATACCAATCAGTCTACCACAAAATTACTTTATAGAGCTAGAAAAAATAGTACCAAAATTCATTTGGAAGAACAAAAGGTCCAGAATATCAAGGGAATTAGTGAAAAGAAATGCTAAGGAAGGGGACCTAGCCATACCAGATTTTAATCTGTATTCTAAAGCAGCGGTCATCAGAACTACCTGGTACTGGTTGAGGAATGGAGTCGTGGATCAGTGGAATAGATTAGGTACATAAGACTCAGCAGTCAATGACTACAGCCATCCACTGTTTGATAAACCCAAAGATCCCAGCTTCTGGGAAAGGGAACTCACTATTTGACAAAAACTTCCAGGAAAACTGGAATATAGTATGACGGAAACTGGGTATAGAACAATATCTAACACCATACACCAAAATCAAGTCTAAATGGATGCACGATCTAGGTATAAAGGCTGATACTGTAAGCCATCTGGGAGAGCAAAAAATAGTTTACCTGTAGGATTTATGGAGTAGGGAAGATTTTATGAACAAACAAGAGTTAGAAAACATTATGAAAGGCAAAATGGATGATTTTGATTACATTAAATTGAAAAGTTTCTGTACAAACAAAGCCAACGAAACCAAGATTAAGATGGAAGTGGGAAATTGGGAAAGAATTTTTGCAACCAGTGTCTCTGATAAAGGTCTCATTTCTAAAATATACAGGGAATTGAATCAAATCTGTAAGAATGCAAGTCATTCCCCAATTGATAAATGACCAAAAGATATGAACAGACAGTTTTCAGAGGAAGAAATTAAAGATATCTATGAAGATATCTATAATCACTAGTGATTAGAGAAATGCAAATCAAAACAACTCTGAGGTACCACATCTCACTGGTCAGATTGACTAAGATGATAAAACAGGAAAATGATAAATGCTGGAGAGGATGTGGAAAAACTGAAACACTAATGCATTGTTGGTGGAGTTGTGAACTGCTCCAACCAGTCTGAAGAGCAATATGGAGCTATGCCCAAAGGGCTATAAATAAGTGCATCCCCTTTGAATCAGCATTACCACTTCTAGGGTTATATCCCAAAGAGATCACAAAAGTGGGATGTACAAAATGTACAAAAATATTTATAGCAGCTCTTTTTGTGGTGGCAAAAAACTGGAAATCGAGGGGATGCCCATCCTTTGGGGAATGGCTGAACAAGTTGTGATATATGAATGTAATGGAATACTATTGTGCTATAAGAAATGGGAAGGAGATGGACTTCATAATAACCTGGGAAAACTTATATAAAACTGATGTTGAGTGAGAAGAGCTGAACCAGAAGAAATCTGTACATAATCACAGACACAACATATGTGTGAAGACCAACTCTGCTGCACTGGGCTCCTTCCAGCAAAGCAGGGTTATAAGACAGCTCCAAAAAACTCGTGATGGAGAGGGATGCCCATACCCAGAGAAAAGAGCTGCAGAGTCTGAATGCAGACTGAAGCAAATGACCTGCTCTCTTTCTTTTTCTTGTTTTGTTTTGTTTTTTCTGTTTCATTGTTCATTCCATCGGTTATAATCCTTCCTTACAACCTGATTAATGTTTAATGTGAAAGTATTTGCAGATCCTATTTTTGAACGCCTGCCGCCATGGGGAGGGGGAAGGGGAAAGGAGAGGGAGGGGGTGAAAACTTGAAACTCAAGGGAATGTGGAGCTGAATGTTGTAAATGGAAAGTAAATAAATAGATTTTAAAAAGCAAGAAATGTGCACAAAACAAATACAATTGAGACGAACCATATAACTACCATCATGTGGAACCTCATGAAAGATTTTTACATAAAAGGGGGACCTCACGTGCAAGAATTCTGGGAATGATGGACGTTGGCCCATGCTCTCGCTGCCCTCACTTTCCAAGTGAGCGCTGGAGGGTGTGATTCACTGGGATGGCAGAGAAGGGTCTATAACCCAGAGTTTCTGGGATTCGGGCCACTTCAGAGGCATCATTCCTTCCACTAGGTTCCCTTAACCCGAAGTACACACACATAGAGATTTAAACCATGGCATAAAAATGGAATTCCTTCTTCCTCAACAAAGTGACAAGTTGATATTGGAAACAAAGAATATGCCAGTTCTTTCTGTTCCTGAGAAGTGTGAAATCAGTACTGTCTCCATTATAAAGAAACCCAGGGTGTGGAAACATCGAAAGTTATTGAGCAGTTTAAGGAAAAAAGGATATTTCAGTACTGGAAGGACTCCTTACAAGAGTCCAGGCATGATCCCTTCGAATAGCCAGCCCCAAAGAGCCATTGGAAAAGCAAGGGTTTGATCCTACTTGGGGATGACCTTCCCTGGCATGGTGTCTCCCAGGGCAGAGGTTTGACCCAGGGCCCCAAGAATCCTAGCACTTAGTGCATCTTCCCAAGCAGCTCCTTGGTTACCCCACCCCCTAGACCTTAAGCAACTTCTCCAAATGCTGAACCAACAATCAGAAAAGGGCCAATAACATTTGGATGGATCAGAGTGGGGGGAGGGAAGGAGAACAACCAATAGAACTTCTGCCCCAGGGGACAAGTCTCCAGAATCAAGTTAAGGAAAGGACAGCACCTCTGATTTGAGGGATCTCCCAGGCTAGCCAGTACAGCCCAGGCCTGGCACAATGCGTCCGATAAATGGTCATCTGGACTTTGGATAAGAAGACACCCACGGCAATGAGGGACAGGGAGAAGTCTGCCTCTCCCATGAAAGGAGCTCATTCCACCTTGAGATACCTCAAATTGTGGGGCAGTTTGCCTTCCCGTCAAGCCTGCGCTGGCCTCTTTGCAGCTACTCCCATTTCTGGGGGTGTAAGCTACTTCTCCATGCTGGCCCTTCACACACATGAAGACAACTCTCATGTGCTCCTTTATCCTTCTTTTCTCCAACTTCCACACCCCCACTTCCTTCAAGCAAACTTCACGTGGCATAGACGTGAGGCCCTTCATCATTCTTCTGACCCTCCCCTGGACAGCTCCAGCTTCCCCAAGTCCTACTAATGTGGTATCCAGAGCTACAGGTAGGGGCTGGCTCAGTTCTCACTGTGGTCTCTCAAATCTCAAATGAACAATGAGTTGTGGTGTAGACTCCAGAATGGAAGAACAATGTGAATATGTGGCAGATATCTCAGGTCAAGAGGAAGAAACCACAGCACTGCTGAAAGAACAAAGGGTTTGCAGTCTCTTGTCTGCCCTCACTCCAGCATTCTGGGGGTGGGGAGTCCAAGAGTCAGAGTAACCCAGGCAGCCTTGAGCCTCCTGTATTTCCAACCAGGCCTCTAAGGCCAGGGGGCAGACCTGGGGAAGAAGGACATGCCACTGCCCTGAGAAGAGGAGGCTGCCTTCCTGCTAGGCTTGATTTTGTGATCTGCACAGCTGGCCCCAGCAGGATCTGAGAGCTCCTGTGCCCTGTCCTCCAGGCTCCGGCTCAATTTGTCCTCCCTGCTGGGGCATCAAGAGAAGACTTTAGTCTCTGGGGCTGAAGAAGGGGGATCCCACCTTTGAATAGCTTACTGTCTAGTTGGGGGAGAAGACACAGACCTAATTAATTCTGACCAGAAACATGACAAAGTCCCCACAGAGCTATAAAATATGGGGCTCTGTAAGGTGCATGGGGCGGGGGGAAGGAGGGTGAGAAGCTTCTTAGGGCCCTGGGCACTATGGAAAGGGTCAGAAGACCTGAGTTCAGATCATGCTTCTGCTGTGTCCTCCCTTTGGGACCCTGGACAATAAGATGAGGAAAAATGACAAGTGGAATTTGTTAAAAGTAACCAGGCTGGGGCTAAGAGAGAAGAGTTTCTCTCCTGTTGCTGTTTCATCTAAAATAGTTCTTTCCCATTCTCCATGATTTGTCTGTGCAGGGACCAAAAAAGGCTATTCAAAAGAGACCAGGAGGCATGCAGAGACAGAGAAAGAGAGAGAGAAAGAGAGAGAGAGAGAGAGAGAAAGAGAGACAGAAACAGAGAGAGAGAGAGAAAGAAACAGAGAGAGAGAAACAGAGGAGAGAGAAAGAGAGATAGAGATAGATAGATAGAGAGAGATAGAGAGAGTTCTTGGCTATAGCCCTGAGTAGCAGGCTGGGGGAGTCTTGGGAGTCACAGTGGTGAGAAACATTTGGGATCCAAGGTGGACAAGAAAATTCACAGAAGCATACAATTGAATTTCCAGGCTCCAGGTAAAGCTGGACCTGGGGCCTCTCTCTATAAAGCCTTTTCCTTTCATGGGAACCCTGGGGACTATGAGGCTGCTCCATCACGTTTTGCTTCTCTATGAAATCATTGCTTGCATTCAAGTACTGCCCCAGTGACCTCTCTTGGGGTCACAATATTATTATTGGTGATGCAGTTAATGACAGTGACTGTTGGCATATAAAGAGCCCTTAACATGGTTTTCTCCTTGGAAGGAGGTCTCTTGTGAAATCCCCAGAGATCAAGGCCCATCAGCTTGGTGATGGACTGTTCAGCCTTTTTATCAATGACTTAGACCAACGCGTGGATAACACACGTATGATACTGGCAGATGGCAGCCAGCCTGGGTAATACCCCAAAGGAAAGGGTCGGGATACCCACAGAAGTAAAAAATATGGGACTGAACCTAACAAGATGAACTTGAAGGGAGAGAAAGTCTTTCACTTGAGTTCCAGAACTCTGTGTGGTAAGGACAGGATAGGGGGACTCCTGGGGAGATGCCAGAGTGTAAGCTGTGGTTTGTTCAGAGTCACTCAGTGATTGCCAGTCATGACATCTACAGAATGACTTGCAGGAGGCCCAAGACCAACGGTATGAAAGGGCCTGCAGGGACCAAATCTGCAGCATTATGCCGGGTTCCAGCTTCGTATAAACATACAGATTATTTACATGTTGGTTCCTCAGATAGGATGCGAGCTTCCTGTGGGCAGGACTGGGTCACCCACACAGCCCTTCCACCACCCCATGCCTGGCACATAGGAGGTAGCCATTCTAGGGGCTATATTTTAGGAGAAACATCAATGAGCTGAAGAGCATCCAAAGGAAGGCATCTGGGGTGGTGAAAGGCCTTGAGTTCATGCTGTGCAGATCAGGTGAAAGAACCGGCAATGTTTAGCTAAGAGAAAAAAATGACTTTGGGGAGTGCATGAGAGCTGCCTTCAAATATCTGAGGGT
Source organism: Pseudocheirus occidentalis (assembly GCA_028646575.1). Taxonomy (NCBI): domain Eukaryota; kingdom Metazoa; phylum Chordata; class Mammalia; order Diprotodontia; family Pseudocheiridae; genus Pseudocheirus; species Pseudocheirus occidentalis. The sequence continues at coordinate 4,225,901 of CM053598.1, read as the reverse complement.
CTTTCATACAGAAGAAGAAATAGACTCAGTCGGCTTGAGCCCAGAAGGACAATAGGAGAAAGTGACAAAGAGAGAAACTGAGACTGGTGCCTGGCAGGCTCCTTTGGTACTCCAGACTATCCAAAAGAAATGGGAGCCTCCCACATCAGCTACAAATCTCCAGGCCAAGGACCATGGCCACAGCTCACAGGAAGGGCTCCATAACTACCTACTGACTGATCCATTGATATCATGGCTCAGGGAAATCATAGTCCTCCCAGTGGCTCCTCCTGAGAATCCTCACCCCCTTCGACTCTCTGCAGACCAACTGGAGGGAATGTGGATAGGCAACTGTGTTGATGCCCTGGGGGATGTGATGCCTGGTGAGAAGAATAAAATGTTCCTGGCTGGAAGAAAGGCTGATACCTGTCCACAAAGACTCAAAGGCTCCGATGCCACAAAGGGTGAAAAATCCCTTAGGAAGAGACAGGCCAGTATTTCAAAGAGCTCCCATTGAGTACATCTTTGGTCAGGAAAGCTGTAGCCCCCTGCACATCTTCACCAAGGGCCTCCATCAAATCCTGTGGTTGACACCCCTTATCCCTGGGAGCCCAGCTCTCTGATGCTGAACCCCACCCCAAGCCTTAGCCAGAAAGGCCCTTAGATGGGACCATCAAACAAAGTCACCGCCATGCTCCAAACCTGCCGGTGATGCCCTACTGGCTCAGGGGCACAAGACACAAACTCCTCAGGCCAGCACTGCCATCCTTCCCCAATTCAGCCCCAATCCTCCCTCCACAGATTTCACAAGGTTCCCCTTTACACTTTCTAGTGCAGCCTCGCTGAAGTGATTGCAGCCCCCAAACTCTTCACTTCATGGCCTACCCTACCCCAAATCTGTCCCTTAGGACCCTCATCTTCCTTCATGGCTCAGCTCAGCCACAACCTTCTCTATGGAGCTTTCTCTGCTCCTCCCAAGTACAAGTGGAAAGCCGATATCTTCAGAGATGGACCCTGATTTTAAAAAAAGAAAGCCAGCCAATTGTCTAGGCCTCTTTAGATTACCTGGTATCGACTTTTCTATGTCTGCATGGAAGGGCAAAAGTCAGCTCCCAAGGGTTCTTGGCATACAGCAGTCACTTTATAAATACTAATACATCCGAAGCCTGACACATGGACTGTGGCTCAGACAATACATAGGAGCCTTCCCATGTGTGGGGACCTGCCAGAGTTTGTGGGCTGCTGGCGTCTCCACTGAGAGCCTAAGGACATTGTCAGACCAGCATAAGGTGGAAGGAGGCCTTCAGTGAAGGAGCCCAAGAGAGGTGTCCCTTCTCACCAGGGTTCCCAGTGACTCAGAAACCTCCAGAGGTCTGCACCAATGAAGACAATCTTATCATCCCACCTAATGTCATCATCCCTCAGCAAACTGCACCCACACAGACAGACTCTGGGACAGTCTGAGACCACACCTTTTTTACCTACAGGAAAACCAAGGATTTGAGCCCCCCAGCAGCCTAATGTCCTCCTCTCTGGCCAGCTAGGTCTTCCAGGGTCTTACTATGTTGGGCAAGTTATGATCCACCTCCATCCTCACCTCCTCCCCCCTCCCCAGAGAAATCCAAGGAATGCTTCTAGCTATAATGCAGACCTTCCCTATTGATCTCTGGATTCTCAGGATGGTGAAGGACCTTTGAGATTAAGAGTCCCACAATGGCTTCATTTTTACAGAAGAGGAAACTCAAGCCCAGAGAGGGGCAGGACTTAGCGGGAGATCACACAGCATCAGTATCACCAAGCTAGATGATTTATCTGCTGTAAGAGTCTTAAATCTGTGAGCGTGCTCTGGGGAGAAGCTCTCTTCCCTGCTCTCCTCACTCATCTCTGGGGCCACCGAGTCCATCCTGTGACCCTAGGCCACCTCTATGGGCCCCAGTCTCTTCTGTGTGGAATGAAGGTTCTGGGCTATGGCATCTTTGTGGAGTGCTTGCTCTAGAGTCAGAAGGCCTGGATTCAGATCCTGCCTCTGATGCTTACTGTTTAGGGGATCATGGGTAAAGTAAGACACTTCCCTGGGCTGCAACTTCCTGCTCTGTGAAATGTGGGGCTGAACTCCGAGGTGCTCCCAGCTCCCAGTCTATCCGCCTTCCACCCTGGAAGCATCCCAAGGGACCGTCTCAATAGCTGCCTCCCTACCTCCTCAATCTGCACCTAGCACTAGTCTCAAAACTTCAGCCTCTCAGAGCTCTAACAGGCCAGAGATGCCCCTTCCAGCCCATGCCTCAGCAAGAAATCAGGCCCTCTACAAGCCCCCCAAAGAAGTGGCTCCAGGCTTTGCTCGGGGAGCTCCAGGGTGGCGGACTGGACAAGATGAGGCAGCTGATTCCCCTTTGGAGCATCTCTTCTAATGGGAGGCCAGTGGGAGGCTGCCTCTCCGCATCTCCTCTGTGCTGTTACTAGGTCATGTCTCCCCCACCAGCCTTCTCTTCTCCTGGCTAACACCCCCAATACCTCCAGCCAATCCTCATCCAGCAGGAAGTCAGGGTTCTTCCATAGCCAGGTTGCCCATCTCCGGCTAGAAGGGACGCTGAAGGATGGTGCCCCACCAAAAGCTAGGGGGAGTTGTGAGGAAAAGTACTGGAGTCTGGAAGGCCTGAGTTCAAATCTAGCCTCAGATACTCACTAGCTGTGTGACCTTTGGCCTGTCTCAGTTACCTTAGCTGTAAAGTGGGGATAATGATACCCCCTCAATAATATCCACAACCACCTCTCAGGGTCTCCACGAGCCTCAAATGACGCCGTATTTGTAAGTTACTCTGCAAACCTCGTAGCATTAGGAAAGCCCCAGATATTGTTACCACTGCCGTTAGTGCATTCCTTAGGGTGTGCAGTGGACAGGACACGGATGACCTGCGTCTCCCAAGGCAAAGGAGGGATTGGTGCAAACAGCCAGACGCTGTGGCGAGCATGGACAGCTGGCGAGGCTGGGGAGCCTCTTTATCTGACCCCAGAGAAGCAGGCAGACTGAGGACCGGTGAGGAGCAGGCCTACATCCCCCAAGCCTCAAGGGCAGACTACCAGTCTCCAGCCCAGCCCCTGGCCTCTGAGCCCACAGACTCACCGCTGTTCTTCCCAGCCTCTCACCTAGTCTCCGAGGCACTGGAGGAGAGGCCTGATCACTGTCCAGGAGCAGTATCCCTGGTTTTCCAGGTCCAGGAATCATCTGCTTAAACCCAGTAGGGGTGCTTAGCATCAACCCCATCCACTATCTGCCCCTTTTTGCAGATGAGGAATCTGAGTCCAAGAGAAGCTTTAAGTGACTTACCCAGGATCACACTGCTAGGAGAAGCAGGATGTGACCTTGGGCCTCCCGACTTCCTCGCTGCCCAGTGCTTCCTGCCCAGAGCTCCCTCAGTAATGTCGGGCCACCCCCCAATCAGAAAATCTGGGGATGAGGAGCTGTTCCCTTAGGATGCCGCCCTCTAGTCTCTGATTCCTAGAGTCCTGGCAGGTCAGTGCAGGAAAGGCCAGCTGCTGCTTCCTCTATTTCTTTGCCACTTTGGAAGGAAAGCCTGAAACTCTTTTAGCAAGGAAAGCCAGGCTTTGGTGCCTCAAACAGAACTTAAATTTGTCTCATAGCCATGAATATGTTCAAAATGCTCCCCCCCCCAGGAAAGGAAGGAGTGGGAAAAATGTGCCATTTAGGACCACCAGGTGTTCAGGGGTATGATTGCTGTGACTTTGTTGTCAACATCCCTTCACTGGGGACTAAGGACCCAAAGGCACATCAGCTGCCATCCCTACCCTGGGGGAGCTTATAATCCAGCTGAGAAGAGAAGGGTCATAGGTGGTGATGGGTGATGGCAGAAGTTCAGGGAGAAGGGAATTGTTCGCAGAAAAGCAAGGGAAAGATGACAGATCATCCGTCTGTCACCAGATCTGAAAAGGTAGCTATATTCTCTGCAAATAATTGTATATTAAGAATCATACTGAATGATTGTGATACATGGAGCGAAGCAGAGCAGGAGATACAGAAACGGGAGCCAGGAGACCAGAGTTCCAAGTGTAGCTCAGCCCCAACACCACAGCTTTCTTTAAGGTTTTCAAAGCATTCAAAGCCAATATTTGAAAATATTGGCTCATTGGATTCTTGGCACAACCTTGCAAGATAGGCAGTCAGGACGGTCATCCCCTTTAGCCAATGAGAAAACTGGGCATCAGTTTTAAAAACGGCTTGTCCACAGTCACCCTGCAAATGGCAGCAGCTGGAGTCAAGCCCGGGTCTCCCTCTGGAAGTGGTCCTCTACTTCCAGAACCAATGCTCCCTCCTTAGACCATGCTGCCTCACTAGGCAGACGGACATCCTTAGGTAAGTTTCTTCCTTTCCCTGGGCTTCAGCACCCTCTTCCTGTACTATGTAGACCCCAAAAGCACAGGGCTTTTGTGGGCAAAATGATTAGAAAGTTTATCCCCAGCTCTCTTGGCTCCTCGCCTTTTCCACTCCATGTTGCCTTTCCAGCTGGGTTTGACCAAATGGAGGACTAATTTCAGTGAAATTTTCTTTTGCTTCAGTTGGATATAAGGGGGAGAATTTCCTATTCCTAAGAGCAACGCTACTACAGTGGTGTGGGCTGCCTCGGAAGGAGTCTTCCTCATGGGGGTCTTCAGACAAAGACCAGTGGTCCCTTGCTGGGCACGCTAGTGACAGGCTTCCTGTCCAGGTAGAGGGTAGCCCCATGGCCGCTGAAATCTCTTGCTCCTCTGAGTTTCTGTGATTCTCTCTCTTGCCTCATTGGGTGGCTGTGCCATTTTCAATCATGTTAACCAGTGTTGACTAGGCATTGGACTTCATGGTCAATTACCCAAACACGAATACTTGTTTCTTCCATATGCATTGTGAGTGGTAGAGCAGCCCCAGCTACCTGGGTTTCTAATTAGCCAAACAACAATTCTTTTATCTGATATTAATTTACTGTTGCAGGCAGGCAGTCGGGTCACCTTTGGAGAGCTCACTTCCCATGGCTAGAGTAATGCCACGGACTCCTCTTCACCTACAGAGGCTACACATCATCAGAAGCTGTGTCACAGAGAACAGGATGGCTTCAGAGCTGTCTTCACTTGGGTTCATCTCTACTATTGCCATCCTTAGAGAGGCAATAGTCCAGAGTCCAGAGAGAAGAGGGTGAGCAGAGCTGGTTCTCCACGTGCAGCCTCCACAATAAGTGGTCAGCACCAGCTCCTGTACGCAGCAGGCACCTCTGATCTGCTCTGGCTCTGTGGCTAGAACCAAGGGTGAGTTAATGGAGGCTCTAAGTTGATTTGGAAGATCTCCAACGCAGGACCCCAAGAATCTGTGTGTGGATTTACTCCAGTCCACAGGTTTGTCAATGATTTACATAAAGACATAGAAGGTGTGCTTATCAAAGGCGCAGATGACACAGGGCTGGGACCAAATCGAACGCTCTGAAAGACAGCTAGGATACCCAAGGATCCCAACGGGCTTGAACATTGGGCTGAAACTAATCAGAGAGAGTTTAATGGGAATAAATGGGACACTTTACACTTGGGTTTAAAAGGTCTGTTTCACAAGTCCCACTAAGGTAAGAGCGATGTGTCTGAATAAGATGGGGAGTTTGGGGGACGGCAGACTCCTGAGTACAGATTCAGAGCTTTTAGGAATTCGGCAGTGACGTGTATGGCTGCGCCCTGATGGGAGTCAGAGCACATCTGGAGGACTACAGAGAGGAATGTCCGATTAAGAACAGCTAGGAGCTCTGGAGCATCCAAAGGCCAGTCCCTCCAATGAAAGGCCTAGAGTCCATGCTGTGCGAGGAGTGGCTGCAGAAAGTGTGGACATGTAAACTGAATAAAAGAAGGCTCCAGGGATACCTACTAGCTGTCTTCAAGTATTGTAAGGGATGTCGCAGGAAAAGTAGATTACATCTGTTCTGATTGTCCCTATGAGGCAGAAACAGAAGCAGGGAGGATGAAAAGAAGTTTCCAAGAGGCCTGTTTAAGCTTGATGTCAGGAAAATCTACCAGCTACAACCGTCCAAAGTGGCCTGAGATGCCTTGGGAGCAAGTGGTTCTCCTCCATGGAAGCCTCTGAGCAGGAGTGTACCACCACCTGTCAGGGGGTCAGAGGTCTGGGGCGGCCTGGATGGTTGCTGGGGGCAGGGTGGATGGTCCACAGGCCATCAGTAAAGCCTCAGGAGGCGGGGGCCCAGGATGGGATTTCTTGCTTCTCCAAGGCTACCTACCTTGGAGCCCCTGAACAAGTCACGCTCCCTCTCTGAGCCTCAGTTTACCCCTCCACAAAGGCAGGGGGAGAGAGCAGAAGTGACAAGGAGGCTTCTAAGGTTCCTTGCAGCTCCTTTGAGCCTCAATCTGACCCAACTGTGAAATTCTGGGATTCTGGGACAAATGTTTGTTTTGTCGTTGCCTTGTGACTGTTATAATGTCCAGGCAGGAAACAGCAGGAGATTACGTCATCCTCTGATGCAAATGAAGAAGGATAAAGTCTAATGAATTTGGACTAGGTGGAGCTAGGAGTTGGGGAAAGCACAGAGAAGAGAGGCCGGACAGCATATGCCCATATTAGTGGAAAAGTCGGAATCTGAGGCTGTTTTAAAATTCACCACTTTAAAGACACTCATTTATATTGTTACCTAGACGAGAAATGAGTGTTTGTAAACAGTAAGGCAAAAAAAGATGAAAAGAGGAACAATTCCACCCCAGTTTACTTATAAAACAGTGGAGGCCGATGCTACGACCCCCCCCTGCCCCCGCCCCCTCCCTGCTGGCTCCCCCCTGCCCCCCCCCCCCGCCCCCTACCTGCCACACCCCCACCCCCAGCATCAGAGGAAACTTCAGTGTTCTCAGGCCTCCCAGTGACTGGTACTCGAGCTCCCTTATTAATCAACGAGATCTTGACAATTCACAGAGAAAAAAAAATGGATTCTTACCTTTTTAATTTAGGAAGCTTCACATACAGATAATGTCTAAGTCATAGCTCGTTCTGCATTCATCGAATCCAGATTAATAAAGTTTTACCGCCTAGATCATCCAAACAACCTGAGTAATTGTGAGGGACGCCGTAGCATGGCCGACTTAATGGAGGAGAAGTATCAAATCACTCTAATTAGCTGCTAATCCACCTCTAGAATGAGGAAGGACATTGGAATACACACACGTACACGCACACACGCACACACGCACACATACACACGCACATGCAAACTCGAGTCAGAAATGCATCTGGGTAGGTGGATCCGTCCAAGGCTCATTTCCATTTTCTCATTAGAGCAGGCCTTGTCTTCATTCTTGCTGGGATGCTTTGCCATCAAGATGAAAACTGAGCCTTGCTGGGAGCGTACAGCAACGGCAAGGTATTGTCAGAGAAGTCCACAAATCATTGCTAGTCAAGACTTAATTTGGCCTTTTTACCCGATGAACACACAGACGCTCAGGAGGCTGGCAGCAAAGTTACAGCTGCCACCCAGGGCCTCTCCAAGAATTGCCACAACACTCCCAGAGTCACAGGAAAACCTCTCCCTCTTGGTGTGGGTCACTTCTTTTCATTAGCGGAAACTCAATGACTTTGGAAAAAAGGCCATGCTGAAGGAGAAGTGAAAAGGTAAGGTCTGCCCATGACTTGGGGGCTGTTTTCCAAAAGCAGATCCTTTGTGTGATGCCGGACCCTAGACCATCCTTGGGTCACAGTGGCTGCCATCTTGTATGGGGCCATTTTCCTCCCACCCCCAGGTAGGCAATGTTCTGGGGTGGTGAGGGGCCCTTGCTGATGGGAAGAGCAGACATGCCCATGAGGAGCTAAGTTCTACTTCTTAGCGCTCGCACAACCCTGAAATCACTTGACACACACTTATTAAGAGCCAGCAATATGCCAGGCACTGCCCTAGCTGTCAGGGGTACAAAAACAGAGAATGAAGCAGTCCCTGTTCCTCGGGTACTTTCTATGGCCTCTCACCTCCCATTAGCACTCCTTGGCACAGACTGTCCCTGAGACCCGGAAGGCTCTGCTCTTCACCCCTGCCTCCTTTCCAGCTCAGCTCAAGGGCCCTGCCCCTCACAAGCCCTTTCCTGATGCTCCTGATGAACAGTGCCCTTCCCCCAGGGAGTGTGCTTACATCAAGCATTCTCTTACAAGGAGTGTGCCTTCAGTCTCTAGCTAAGTGTAAGCTCTCTGAGGGCAGAAACTCTTTTCTTCTGTGTTCTTCTCTCCAGTTTGCAGCCAAGTACCTGCCTCAGAGGAGGTGGTTCACTGATGTTTGTCAATTGAGGGATTAATTGAAAGCACAAAAAAGCAGGTGGAATTCTGTCCATGAAAACCGGTTCTACCTCATTTTTGCAAAGCTCCATGTCCAGTCATCTGCTACTATCCACAGTGTGGCTGCCTGAGGGTTATTCCAAATGTCACTTCAGAGACATAGAATAAATAATACTGTGGCATTTAGAACCCCAGTGTTCCAGTCCTGGGGAAGGCAAACCATGCAGATGTTTTCTGCTCACCGAGGATTACACATCTGGGGATGGGGAGGAATGTCACACACCACTTCCTGGTCCTCTAGCCCCAGAACTGACCGAGCAACTCTCAGTCACACCACCTGCATGCTCCGCTTGGGGATGTGGCCAAAGCCTCTGATTCTGGGTGGAGTTGGAAACTCTCAGCCCCTCCGGGACTCCACCCACCTCCCGGTCTCTAGTCTATATTTCTATGTGCTGAAAATCAGCGTGTACAAGTGACTTTTGTCAGCTATTGCAAAGCCAAAAACACAGCTGCCGTTGAGACCAAGTTGCTCTCTAAGGCAACCAGGCTTATGTCCAATTGCTTTGGAGGAAATGGGAATGGAGATGAAGAGAGGGCTTCCTCCCTTCTCTGCCTGGAAGGGTCTGTTGTTGCTGCTCTATGAGACACAAAGGAGGACTGAAGACAGAAAAACCAAAATGATGAGGCTTCCAAAGGGGAGCTTCAGCTCAGATCACGACCCAAAGACTCAGTCCAGTGACATCTTGTCTGATAGAGGTCCGTCTGTCCAAGTCATCTCTGTATGCTGATACAGTTAAAATCGATCAAACACGTCTCTCTTAGGGTCTCCCCTATGCTCAGCACTTGGGGGTGTAAAGATAGACTCGAAAACCATCCCTTCCCTCAAGAAGATTATACACTACCAGAGCAAGCAACACATAGCGAGATCGTCTTTGGAAACCTTATATGAGAAATAGATATAGATACAGAGATAGAGAGAGAGACAGATAAAACACATACACACATATGTATATATTGCATATATCAAATAAGATGTTTGTAAAGTGCCTGTCGCAGGGGTGCCTGGTTCATTGTAGGTGCTTTAATAAATCCTTGCTCCCTTCCCCTTCCATATACACATGTAGGAAAATTTAAAAAACAGTTATACAGTTATAATAAACTAATTTGTGGGCATGGTGGGGGGAGCTGGAGCAGAAAAGATATTATGAAGGTGGGGAAGAAAACTTAGTGGTGGCCTTAGTGGCCTCATGGATAGAGGTCTAGACCTGGAGTCACGGAGACCAATGCCCAATCATGCATCGGATACTGATGAGAGGGGAAACCCTGGGCGAATCAGCTTGTGTTCAGCCTGGTTTTCCTTCTCTATCAAATGGGGGTGATAGAAGCACGCCCCCCAGGGTAGTTGTGAGGATCAGATTGGAGAATGCATGGAAAGCTCTTCCCAGATCCTTGACTCTGTGCCTGTTGTGATGCATTATCAATATTACTCCGTGATGAACTGGTCACTCATACCTTTGAAGCCGCTGTTCCACACCTGCCTCTCGTCCCACTTCCTGGACGCCAGGGAGGCTGTTGCTTCCTGCCTTTCTCTGGAAAGGCCTCCCTGCCTCTTTAACTGTCCTAGATCTGATAGTGCCACTTTGTCATCGACTGGGCCGTGAGTGTGTGTGTGTGTGTGAGTGTGTGTGTGTGTGTGTGTGTGTGTGAGATTTAACGCGGCTGTCCTCACCTTGGAAGAGTCACTCATCACCGTCTCCTAGGCTAACCCAGTGAATGGTGGCCCTGAATAGAACAGACCAGGTGAAGATCAGGGGTTTGCTTGTGGCAGCAAAGCCAAGCCTCGGTTCACCACACAGAATGTGTCCCGCCTGTCTGTTTAAATCCCTGTAACTCAAACCCCAAAGCAGCTCAGCCAGCCAGGCATCCTTTGTCTGCCATGCGGCGCTAGGATGGGGAGGCTGGAGAGGCCAGGGGCACCCCTCTCCTTGCGCAGGAGCATTTAAAACCCTGTGCCATCCTTAACCCCAGCAGTGCCCACCTCTAACCAAGACAAACACACTTAGCCTGTGCCTCCCCACCCCCCTTTTTTTCCCCAATCTCCAAGTGTTCCCTGCACCAACGCAGCTCTGATGCATTTCACTCTTGACTGGATACAGTGAGATTGCTAATCAGGATTACTTGATTCAGTCAACACTGATTTCAATAAAAAGACAAAAAAAATTATCATAAATATAGAGAAAGTGCTGGCGGCAGTGACAGGTGATTAAAATCTCATTCACTTGGAATCAGCCTGATTCATGGTCGTGTGCCGAGGAGCGAAGGGTGGAAGTCCTCATATCTCCCCCATTTGATTATCATCTCCCTCCCTCCAAGTCACTTCTGATTGCACATGCACACACAAATGGGCACCAAGCAGATTCAGGAACAACAGATCATCATGCGGGGGGCTGACCTCCTTCAGACGAAGCTTTGTCTAACAACTCTTCTGAAGCAAACATGGTGCCCAGTGACCAAGGGTAATAAGAGAACAAGGTGGAACCCAATATTTATCATGAGCTGGAAATTGGCAGGTGACAAACTCGAGCAAATTGAAAATTCAAACTACGGAGTTTGCTTTAATCTGATAATTCATATTTATACATATAAATCTGATGATTCATAGTTAGAAATTTCACAAGAAATCAGATGGAAGTGGATGCTATTCCCAAAGGCCTGTTCATGAGAAAGGCACGGCGATGCTTCAAAACCTAAGAGTAACGAGGAAACTTTTAGACCCTGACTTTCTCATCATCTGAATGACTTATGGTACTACACCTGTGGGGGCCGGCTTCACATCCCCAAACTGGTGGCCAGGAGAAAGCTGCTCACTGATCAAATTCCAGCCTGGGAACTTCTGTGTGTGAAGGAACCTCAGAGGCCATGGAGCAAGACCCTGCACCTGAACAAGGACCTTCCATCTAATAAATCTGTACCTTTCATGCACTGGGTATTGAAAGTTTTCTCATCCATTAGACTGTGGGCTTCCTGAGGGTAGGTACCATGGGTTTTGCCTTTTTTTTTGTAACTCCAGGGCTTGGCACACTGCCTATCATACACACACACACACACACACACACACATACATATATAAAATAGGTGCTTGCTAAATGTTTGCTGGATTAGAATGGATCGGATTAATCAAATGATCCACTCTACATCAGTGCCAAATCAATGGGTATCCATCCTTTGCCTAGAGACCTCCGATAAAGGAAGCCTAACACTTCCTGAAGCAGCATCTCCCACCCTGTTATGAAAAAGCATTTCTTCCAATCAAACCTAAACTAGCCCCTTGACAGTTTAACCCCATCATTCCTAGCTCCAGCCACATGGGACTGAGGACAAGTCTATGCCTTCTTCCACTCCATGCTCCCCCTCTTTTTTTTTTTGCTTTTTGGAGGGCAGTTGGGGTTAAGTGACTTGCCCAAGGTCACACAGCTAGTTTTTGTGTTAAGTGTCTGAGGCCGGATTTGAACTCAGGTACTCCTGACTCCAGGGCTGGTGTTCTACTCACTGCGCCACCTAGCCACCCCTCCCCCTAAGTCTTTGTGTCTGCAAATCAAAACCCAAAATCAAGTCTCTCCTTCCCAAGCTCCTTCTAGAATGTGATCCTGGAAGCCTTCAGCATGTGGGCTATTCTGTGCACACACTCATTTACTGAAGCTACTGTAAAAGAGCTCACAAACAGTGCTCTAGCTGTGGTCTGCCCAGGACTGTGTGAGGCCAAGTTCATGGCCTCCTAGAGGCCACCTCCATGCTCCTCCACCTCCCTCTGTCTTCCCATTTTCTTTCCAATACTTTTCATGTTACTTAATGCTGAACTGCCCATCTGTATTAAACTTTCTTTGTCCAGATGGGACAGAATTCTAGAGGCTGACCCTGGGGTCCTTGAAGGACCCCTGCTGTCCCAGTTCCTTTTCTCTCCTGCTCCAGCTTGAGCCTTCTCTGCTTCCTGCACCAAGTCCTCCAAGCACCTCCTTGAGGCTCAGGAAACATGAACCCAATTCAAAACTTCAGGGGCACAGCCTATGATGGACACTAAGGTACAATCGTCCCATATGCCTTTGCTAAAACGAAGGGACATCTGCAAACTACACCCCTTCCCCACCCTGATGAATTGGAGCAGCAAAGGCTTAGAGCTGTAGAGAATGCTAGGTTCCTTCTAGACCAGTGGTTCTCAACCTTCCTAATGCTTTAATACAGTTCCTCATGTTGTGGTGACCCCCAACCATAAAATTATTTTCACTGCTACTTCATAACTGTAATTTTGCTCCTGTCATGAATCTATCTGATACACGGGATGTATTTTCATTGTTACAAAGTGAGCATAATCCACAGATTGAGAACCACTGTTCTAGGCCAACACTTTCATTTTACAAAGGAGGAAACTGAGGCACAGAGGTGCCCAAAGTCAGAGCTAATAAACGGTGCCATGGAGCTTTGAAGCCCAGGTCTGAGACCCAGATCCCAGGTCCAGATCACCAAGCAGCGCCTTCATCTTTCTCAGGCTTAAATGCCCTTGGAGAATCTGCAGCAGTTCTTCTTCACATCAGAGAGGAAGGGAAGGGCAGTGACTGACTCTGGGTAATTGTTTTGCCGCTGTTTCATTTGCATACGATTAAGCGACATCCTTAGCGGTGAGGAGTTCCTGCAAGTTCATTCCCTTTCCCTCCCTCCCATTTCTGCCCCTGCTTAATAGACTGAACTGAACGTGGTTCACTGCCAGGCAGCCATCCCACCGCCCATCCATGGAGGCGGGCAATCAGAGAAAACATTTATAAACAAGCTACCTGCTTAATGAATCAGGGTATTCCCATTAACGTTTGAACTGCTCCGAGGAAGAAGCCCTGAGGCCTGCCCCAGAGCCTTGGGCCTGTTGAATGCAGGACACCCTGGACAACCAATGGGCTGCTCACCATTGGACACTGTGGCTTTGCCATGGATCTGGATGCTAATAATGAGCCTCAAACCCCGGAAACAGGGGCAAGAAACAAGTTCTTTCCCAGCCCCCGACATTCTTCTAGGCTCTTCACTTCTGGATTAGGAGGGAGCAATGTGCTCCAGAATCCTGTGGGGCTAGGCTTTGAAAACAGAGTCCAGGACAAGGAAGGTGTAGGCAGATCCAAGCTTTGGAGTGACCAGCCGGAGTGTGAAAGGCTCCTGGGAAAGGGGACCATAGGTCAGGGGTCAGGCCCAGCACAAGGTGTGAGCACACTCACTCAACAAACAGTCAGAGTCCACCTGCCATATGCCGCCTCTTGTGCTAGAAGCTTGGGGCAGGGAGGGATGACAAATTGAATTGGACATAATCCCTGACCTCAAGGAGCTTGTAATCTAGGAGGGAAGATTAGGCATATTCTGGAATAATAACATTAAAAATAAGATTTTACATAAAATATATATAAAAATAAGAACAACTCTATTCACCTAACATGTACTAAACCCCTCCTCAGAGGTGCCGAGCAGCGTGCTAGGCCCGAGGTGCCAAGCTCAGCCAAGGAGCCCACAGAACCCCACTGCACCCCTACCCATATCTAACGGGGAAATATTTGACAAAATAGATAAAAGTACAATATAGATAATGCCAATCTGTGGATTTCAGAGTCAAAATGGGGCTTCCAGGAAACATTCCTACTTGAGGGTAAAGTCACTGGATGAGGCCTGAAGATGAAAATGAAAAGTCCCTGCCCTCAAGGAACATCCATTGTGCTCCTAGGGAAGCATTCCATGACTGGAAGGAAGAAAGTGCTTACTAATAAATAAATACGAAAGGTGTAGACAGTAGAGGGGAGAGATAAAAGGCCACTTCAATGGATGGGAAAGGCTATACTTGAGCTGTAGAAATCTGACCTGGGCCTAAAAGAGAGCCAGAGACAGAGGGGAGGAGGGGAGGGCATTCCTGGCAAGGGACACAAGGTAGGCAAAGACACAGAGACAGAGATGGAATGCAGGAACAGAAGTAAGCAGGCTGGAAGGGACGGTTCATGAAGGGGAGTCATGCGGAGTCCACCTGAGGAAAGAGAAAGTCAGATTGTGAAAGGCTTTAAAAGTCAAGCAGAGGAGGGCAATGGGGAGGTCCAGACATTCTTGAGCATGGGAATGGCCTGGCTGCATGAACGTTTCAGGGATATCAGTCTGGCTGCTGAGTGAAGGACGAATCATAAGTTAGAAGGGCTGGAGGTTAATTAGAAGGTAATTGCTATGGTCCAAGGAGGAGCCTCGAGGATCTGAACCATTTGTTGAGTGAGGAGAGAAAGGGGTACAGATGCAAAAAAAAAACCCACTACAGGGGGAGAGTTGTGGGTAGGTGCAAAAGGGGGGGGCCCAGCACCAGAGAAGACACCCAAAGACGCCAAATTCCTCCCTGAATCTGAAGAGCCCTTTGGGCAGGGCCAGTGCCTGTGAATCGTCCCTGGTACACACACTAGACCTGGGAGTCCTTGAGAGCAGACACTGCGCTCCCAGAGCCTGGCACAGTGCTCTGCCCACAGCAACAGGGCCTCTTTGCAGTCCAGTATCAAGTTAATGCCAGTCCTTCTAGCGGCCGCTCTTGTTAAATGCTGTTTTGCTGATGACAGTGATGACGATGGTGACAGTGAGTACCTCACAGGTGCTAAGAACAGAATATGTTTGGGACAAAGAGGATGACCTCAAACTGCAGAGAAGGGGAATGAGAGCATGGCAGTGATCACGCGAGACGGGGAGGCGTGCTTCAAGAAGCGGTGACCCAGGCCTAAGGCAGGCTCCTGCTCCGACGATGGCGGAAAAAGGTGCTCAAGACCAGGGAAGATGTGGGTCGTCCGGGAAGCCACAAAGAGTGAGGGAAGCTGGCTCAGGCCACTGACACCACAAGGCAAAGGGCAAAACGCAGAGAGAGCCGAGAGCTCCGGACGAACAAATGCACAAAAAGAAAGCCAACGTGGAATAAGGAGTCGCAGAAGCAAACAATTCCATTCAAAGCCAGCTTTCTCTTTAAAAACACACTGCAAATACTCACAGCTTGGAGCCTTCCTACAGCACCATTTTTTGATAAGCAGGGGAGAACGTTTGGCTTTTTGGTGAATGTTTGGTTTGGTTTTCTGGCACTTGCCAAGTTTACGCTGCTCCAACAGAGAGAAATGAGGCTGACATCTTTCCAAAGAGTCTGATGGGAGGGTCCCTACAGGCACACCTCAGACATTCACAATATGATTTCATTTAGGAAAGCTCAAATGCCACCCACCTTTCTCTTCCACACAAAGTGAGGTACACATGGACGGCACCTTATGCTGGGCTTGGCTACCAGAGGAGCAGAGAGAATCTGCACACGGTCAGAGAGCAAAGCCGCCAGAAGGTCCCACCGCCACGAGTGGCTTCCCTCCCAGATTCCCTTGGAATGAAGTCTTCCTGACCCCCCCCCCCCGACCATGGACTTAGGAAGTCGGGGTTTATCTGCTTAGATTCACTTAAATCTAGTGAGCGTGTGTGTACATATATATATATATATATATATACATGTGGCACATGCTTGCTGTCATGCCCAATGGAATGCAAACACTTGGAGAGCAGGAACTTTGTCACTCTTTGTATTCGCAGCCCCTGTACCTAACACCCAGTGCACAATAGGTGAGCAATGTGTGAATACTGGCAGATGGCTTGGTCCGCTTTATCTGTGCTCAGACATACATGCGTGTCCATCCATATCAGCAGACACACCTAGAACTTACACACTGGGAACGTGACCCAGAAAGGCAGGGACCCCGACAAGTCAGCCCAGCACCTGGGGCATAGCGGGTGCTCAGTGCTTGTTGGAAACTGAGCAGACGCCCCCCAGCACAATCACTGCCAATGATGGGGTGCTGGCACCCAGGTATAAAGAGGTGTCTCATGGAGCCTTAGCTCACTTCTTTTCTGCCTACATCAAAGACCTCAAGGGCAGGGAGTGTCTTTTGCCCCTTCTTGGGGCCCTGGTGCTTAGCATGCAGCAGGTGCTTAATAAATGTTTTTTGATTGATTGATGGAAGATTCAGCAGGAGGCAAATGACTCAAAGAAAGTGATGTGGAAAGAGGCCCTGTGCCTGGGACCAAAGGACTTGGGGGCAAATCTGGCTCCCCCCCACCTCCATCAGGGACCCAGTTTCCACATTTGTAAAATGAGAGAATTGATCCCCAAAGTCTTCAGTAGCTCTGTGACCATCCCTGCCATCCTTCTGGTGATGCAGGTCAGGACACACGGAGCCAGACTTGGGGCAGCTTCACAGGGTTCAGCTTTCACAGATTTCTCTAAAGCAGGGGTCCTTAATCTGGGGACCACAAGCTGGTTTTAGAAAATATTTTAACCACAGTGCTTCGATAGGATTATTTTCCTTGGCAATCCTATGTTTCTTTATTTTAGGGATTCAAAAACATGGTTTTAAAAAGGGGCCCGTGGATCTTCACCAGAATGATGACCAAAAAGTCCAAGACACAAGATGGTTGAAACCCCTTCTCCAGGCCTGCATTTCACGAGTAATGCAGTATGGCTGCAAGAGCCAGGAGACTTGGGTTCAAGCTCCACCCCTGGGCAAGTCACTGAAGCTAAAACTGTACATGGAAAATGGAAAATGGAAAATGGGCGCTGACCTGAAATCACACTAGTTGTTTTCTAAAAATCAGCAAAAAAAAAAGCCCAAACCATCAGAAATGGCTTCACATTCAGAGGCCGGGGGTCCTTAGCTCAGCTCAGCTCAGCTCCTAGATGGCTGAGCAAGTCCGCGTTCTGACCCTCAGTTTCTTCCCCTGTGAAGTAAGGGGGCTGGACAAGAAGGCCTCTCAGGTCCCTTTCAGCTCTCATCCATGATTCTGTATATATGTATGTGCATGTGTGTATGCATGTACACATACAAACACATGTGCACACATGTGTCTCCTGTAGGGCCGAGTCTGGTTCACTTTTGTCTCTCTCTTCTGCGCCTGGCACAGTGGGCATTTAATGAATCTATGAGCCAGGACCAAAAAGAACATGGAAGAGAAGGGGGTGTGGCTAGGGCTGATCATCAGTGACCAGAGGGGCCTTGGGGGGAAGGTGAAGAATCTCCTTCAGATGAGGTCTGGGGCTCTGAAGGCCCTGTGACATCCCTAATGTGGGGTGCCACAGATGGTCTCCATGGCAACGATGTCAAGGTAGCCCTCCACTTCCCCACGTCCCTCGGTCTGTCCGGACAATTTATTAAACCCACATGTGCTGAGCTCCAGAGGCGCTCCGGGCCTGCCAGCCTGATAATTGCAAACAGAAGTCACTCTCAGCCCTCCCCCCACCTGCCTGAAAGCCCCAGGCTGGGCTCCCAACAGGCATGTGAGGAATGTTCTGCAAGTTGGCAGCCCCAGGGGGTGCGAAAGGGGAGACCGAGCCCAGGGATCAGGGCTCCCCGATGTCACTCAGCCGGCACAAGCACCACACGCTCAGTCGGGGGACATGGGGCCTGTTTCCAAGCTCAGAGGGGGGCAGGCCGCTTAGCCAAACAGCGCTTATCCACACGGCCAAGGAGAAGTGAGGAGCCCATCTGGAACACGGTCTAGCGGCCAGACCCGGTTTCCAAGTGGAGCCTGACACTCTGTGGCCACGGCCTTCATGAGTCCCAAGAATTCCAGGGGGGCCGCTCCTTGGCAAGGACCGGCATGTCTTGTCCTTCAAGGACAGTGACAAAACTCCCCCTAGGTTCCCCATGTGGACATTCTCCTCTCCTCCCATGGTGCTCGTGTGCCTACATGCATCAGCGGCCTCCGTGAGAGCCGCCCTCCCTCTCTGTCCCCTGGCGGAGCTGTCCAACAATGGCCCTGCTCCTCAGAGCTTATGCCGACAGACCACCATCTCTGGTGAGGCCCTCCAGGATGGCACAACAGATGTGGAGGCAGCGGACCCAAGTTCAAATCTTGGCTCTTCCATTTGCTGGTTATGTGACCCTGGATATCTCCCTGCTTTAGGGTTCCCTTTCCCTTCTGAGAGACTAGATGGTCCCTGAGGCCCTCTATTCCTCCAAAGCCCCTTCTGCTCTCTGGGCCTAAGTTTCCTCCAGGCTGACCTGGATTGCCTGAGGTCACTCAAGGTGATGTGTGTTCAGCACCAGTGAATCTTGTAGACTGTCCATTAGGGAAGGCATGAAGGGGCAGGGACTGGCATCTGTTCAGGCAAGACCCCCAGGGAGTCTCTGAAAAGGGCCTGGGTTTGGGGCTCCTCCATGAATGCAGAGTACTCCCAGTGTGGAAATCTTCCCCCACCTCACAGACTGGCTGCTCACAAGCTTAGAGTTAATCAGGGGACAGAGAGGCCGTGGCACCTGGCCAGGGTCACAGAGCCGGTCTCTGTCAGAGCTGGGCTTGAACCCAGGACTCGGAGGCCTGTCCTCCTCCCTGGTGTCCCTGGGGCTCTCAGACACAGCCTCTGATCACAGCCAGAACTTGTGTGTCTTCTCTAAATGTCACAGACCTGAAGCTGGCAGGGCGCTCAGAGCCACCTAGCCCAACGCTCTCATCTTACAGAGGAGGGAAGGGGGGCCTGGCAAGGTGACTGACCTTGTCAGGCAAGACAAGAACCCAGGCCCTCTGCTTTCCAAAGTGGTGTTTCCCACTGCTCACGCCACTTCCACCCATCTCTTCAGCCCTGAAGGTTCCCCGCCTGTGGGCATCCTCCAACACCATTCTCAGCATTCCCTTCTATTCTGCAGCCCCATTAGGGCTGCCCAGTGGAAACAAATACACCACAACTGCAACCCTAACCCCAAGCCTCCAAAATCCTGGGGAATATTGGTAAAGAGGAAAAAGATGGCTTTCCAGCTCCGTGATTCCAGCATGGCAGCTGCAGCCCTGGGGGTCATTGGGCAGTCCAGGTCTCAGGGGGCTGGTGTCTATTAGACATGAGTCCCAATGGCTGAAGGTGAGAAGAGAGGCCCCTCCCGGCTTCCCTGGGCTCAGCTCATGTTCCCAGACACAAAAAGCTGCCATGGCAAAAGACTAGACCTAATGTCATTAGGGCAGGCGGCCGGGGTTCATAAAATCCACCTGTTGAAGGATGGAGAAAGGGAGCCTTTTGGTGGTGGCAGCCGGAGTGGAGTGGTCTGGAGTGTGTCACCCTGACAGGGACCGGGGCTGCGGAGTTAAGGAAGTGACCCAGGCAGAGGATGAGCTGATATGCCCAAGTCCCTGCAGAGCCGGCCTCTGATAACTCGATTATCCCAACGCTCTTTTTTCCAAGCCACTTTGAACCCCTGACCCAGCCCAAACAAACAAGGCATATTTGTTTATAACAAGGCACGTTTGTTTCTGTCTCCCCCCTTGGTTTCCAGGCCGCCCTGTCCTGCTGCCCTTCCCAAGGCAAAGCCTTCATCCAGCCCAGGCTTGGTCATTGTACTGGAGCTTCAGAAAGGCAAACCTAGTTAACGGAAGCCAATATGGCGGCAATAAAGCATGTCCTTCTAAAGAGAGCTGCTCTCCTGGGGGGAATGCGGCTCTTCTCTGAGGACCATGCCACCAATGGTATGGCCAGAGGACTAGGGGGCATAGAACTGGACAGGACCATCGGGAACATCTCCTCTGGTGCTCCCATTCTGTAGAGAGGAGCAGGGACTTGTCCACGGTCACACAGGTCATTAGAGGCAGAACAAGGAGACAATCCACCCCTCAAAGCCAGGCCATGAAATCCACTTGCTGGCACAGTGGATAGAGCACGGGGATTGGCGTCAGGAAGACCAAGCTCAAAGACGGCCTTCGACTGTATTAGCTGAGTGATCCTGGACAAGTCACCTCAGAGAGTCCTGCCTCATCTGTAAAACAGGCATAACCATGGCGCTGACCTCCCAGGGTCATTGTGAAGATCAGGTGATAGAGTCATTGGAAGGCACTTAGCGCAAAGCCTTCACGTGGTAGGTGCCATTATCCCTGTTATGGAGAGGCCTTGAAAAGCATCACACACCACCCCTTCTTTACACCAGGTGGGGAAGGGACTTCTCACTCCTTCTCCCAGCATCCTACGCTCTTGTCGTCTCCCTGGGCCCTCTCTGTTCTCTGACTTTTTCATTTTATTTTGATTTTCAGAAGTCTGAACTTAGCAAACACAAAATAAAACGAGCAATCCCACATGCAAAAGAGTCCTAGAAGAAGGGTTCTGCCTGACCCTGGGCCTCCCCTCAGTGACACTTGCTTCTCCTGTGCAGGAGCCAGCACTCCTCTCTCAGCCCCTCTCCCCAGGCCATCTGTTAAGGGTCCTTCCCTTGCCAGAGAGAAGCCTTTCCTGCCCCCTCAGCGCCTGGTGCCCTCCCTCCCAACATTCATTTACTCATTTACCCTACATGCTCTTGCATATGCAAATACAGGATCTTTCCTCATATAGTGAAAGCTCATGTAAAAGCGGACTGTTTCATTTCTTATAAAGGTATCATTAGTGACTAGCAAGTAATAGGCGCTTAATAAATGCATGAGGATTTATTCATTCTTGTCTTATCCATGACCCGTCATTTCCCTCGTGGAAGGAACTCCCAGAGCGGCAATTCCCTCCTCTGATTCTGGCTGGAAATCTGTCCACTGCTTCTACGGTTCGGGTATCGCTCAGAGCACTGAGAAATCAGGCAGCAAGCCCAGGCTCTCCTGGTTGGGATGTGGCGGGGCTGGGGCGAGGACCCAGGTAGGTCCTGGGTCTGACTCCGTGCCAACCTGTCATTACATACCATGCTCTGCTACCTCTCAGGAAACCGTTAAATGACAGAAACAAAAATTATGTCTTTAAAATCCACACATGCAACTCTGCGCTGATGAAAAATAACCACTGTGATTTGGGGTGATTTACAAAACTCTGCTCAGCAATTAGGCAGCTGAGGAGGGCTTCACAGCACTCCAGGAACAGGAGCCCAGTCGCTAAGCGCTGTGTCTTTGTGGGAAACACACGCCTTTTTTAATATTCTGTAATAGGTTTAAGGATAATTCCACTGAGACCAGCCCTCCTGCCGTGTTTGCACTGGATGCTAAACATACCTGGAGTATAGTATAGGAGAGCATAGGATGGCCTCGATTGGGAGGGCTCCTTCCAGGCCCAGGCAAACCCCACCAAGAAAGGCCAGAAGTCTTTCCTGGCCTCCCGGATCATCTCCAGGTGGTCCCAAATCGATCCTGATTTTACTGACTGTCTGTCTGCTGCTCTCCCCATCACACCCAGAGCCCCGTCAGGGCAGGGAGGCACTGCCTCCGTGCTTCTGGGTGTGCTTGGGGCTTTTTTCTTTTCTTCATATCCTAACAGTTGGCACAATGCCCAGCACACACTAGGCCCCTAATAAATGTGAGGTGACTTGACTTCTTTGTGCTGAGGGGAATTTGTCTTTCCACGTGAACCAGAAATGCCATCCCCAGCCTAGACATCAAAGGGAGACTCTCCACCGGCTCAGGCTAGTAATGAATTCTGCTCCAACCCGGTAACATTTTAAAGGTTGCTGGAGCAGGAGAGGGCCGGCCTCCATGGCCCCTCCAAAAGCCCTGACCCCACCAATGATCTCTACTGAATAGGATCCTGAGGAGAAGCAGACTGTTTTGAATCATGGCTCTCCATCAGCTTCCAGGTTCTTCTAAGAAGAGCTTCAGATCTCAGCACCCTAGAATCTCAGAGCTGGCATAGACATTACTGGTACCTAGTCCAACTGGACCCGATCGAGAATCCCCAGCACTTAGCTCTCTCCATTTTGCCTGTAAACCTCCACTGAGCTGGAGAGGAAGGACTAGATTTGGGCCTTGCCTAACCTGCTGGTGTTGACCAGTCAGTGTGGTACAGAGTGGAGGTCCCAAGTTCAAATGCTTCCTCAGACACAGGTTAGCCGTGTGACCCTAGGCAAACCTCAATGTGCCAGTTTCCTCATCTGCAAAATGGAGTCACAGTAGCGCCTACCTCCCAAATGAGGACCGAGTGAGTTAAGATACGCACATTTTACCATCCTTCGAGTGCTACATTTATTCTGAAGCTGCTTGCCCTACAGAGCCAGCAGGAGCCACAGAAGGAGAAGCTGGGAGCTTAAGGAGAAGGAAAGATTGGGGGTGATGACAGCAGCCCCAGCAAGAGCCTGGGTCAGGAGGATGAGTCAGAACTCACCTCCAGCTCCAAGAAGCAGGAGGTGACCTCAGTGAACCTCCACTATGGCCAGAACCCGGGGGTGAGAACAGGCAGGTCTCTAGAGACCCTTTTGTACTGCTTAGCTTTTCTCATGGAAAAAAAGTCAGTAATTTAGCACCCTGCAAGAAATACACACAAGGATCAACGGACCAACAAATGTTTACTAAGAAGTGATCTTGCTCAAGATGGACAACAGGAAGCACAGGAAAAGCTCCCAACAAACACACGTGGGTCTGACATCCCTGGCTCAGGGCAGAGGCCTCCCAGCTGGCCAAGGCTGAGCCACTCCAGAGGACCTCAACCCTATGGAAGACGGTGGCTTTCCTCTGCTCCTAGAGCCCACAGGGAATGGGGAGGAGACCTTCGCCCAGCTGCCTCAATGGGAGGGGTTAGCCTGAAAAGCATGACAGAAGACCACATTCCTGAAAGCACTCTGGGGCTCTCTGGAAAGGCCCTTCCTGCACGAGGAGGCCCTTCTATCTGCAGGGAGATCACGTGATTCTTGTCACCCTTATTTACAGATGAGGTAACTGAGGTTTGGAGAAACCCTCTTCAAATTCACAGAGAGTATCAATTCTGGGTTCAAATTCAACTCCCACACTGCACAAATCACAGGAGCAGTGATCCTCAGCCACTTCTCTCTGAGGGTTCACAGTCAGCCAAGCCCCTCCTTCCCAAGAACCCTGGGAGGGAGAGTCTATAAACATCAAGAGCCCCATTTGACAGGTGAGAGAGTGAAATCTGGGGGACTCAAGGTAGGGGTCCCAGGATTAGGATCCCCAGGGGCCTCCCCCTTCACTCTCCTTCTGTTACCCATAAATGAGCGCTGCTACATTCTGGGGAAACATTTATCCCGGCTAGAATTTCTACTGAAAGGAGTCTGACTAAGCATAGGAAAGCTGGTTGGTTGGTTGGTTGTTTGGTTTGTTCAATTGTGAAATCATAACATCCCGTCTCACTATCTTAGTCAAGAAAATAAGTGAGCAGAGGTTGGGTCCCGTTGGCAACAAGTGGGTTTAAGGAATGAAAGAAAGCCATGACGTGATGGTGCAGCTTCATGAGGCTGGGAGGGCAGCCCGAGCACAGACTTCAGAAGGTAATGGGGAGCACCCTAGCAAGTCTAGATGAGTGAAGCTTCCTGCGATTTCATCTGTTATGGCTTGCTCTAAGCCTGTGGTTTCATTCACAGGCAGAGAGTCCCAATGACTGTGTTGATCCCTCAGCAGCTTCTTTATAACTAAGAGCTGAGACCTTAACTTTCCTGTTCACCTACTTTCATGGTAACTGGGTTTCAGAACAGTGGTCTTCCTTTGTTTTAAGTCTTAGAAAGTACAATTTGGAGAAGGGCTCCATAGACTTCTCCAGACTCAATGCCTACAGGCTTCAGGACACAAAAAAGTTTCTGGACCCCTGATCAAGAGTCCCAGAGAATGGACTGGAGCACCCAGGACAAGTGACTTGCTCAGGATCACACAGCCAGCAGGTGGCAGGGGCAGCACCTGGACCTCGACTGGCTTGGTATCCACTGTCTCTCCAGGACCTCCATGTTGGTCCACAGGCAAGACAGCCTGATGGATTCTACAGAAAAAAAATACACCCAGTAGCAAAAACAATCATCCCCCTTTGTGCCTTTAGGGTCTCCTTAGAGTAAGCGAGTCAGGCAGAATGCCTTACTACTCTCAGATTTTAATTTTTACTGATAATTGTCAAAGAATGGACACACTCAGGAAATGGAGAGGGACACACGTCCCCATATCTTACCATCCCAGCCCAGAACCTCCACTTACACATACTCAGATGTTATGGCTACAAGGGCCTGTTTGCCTCACTGGTTTTCTTTGTTACACAGGAGAATTCAACTCCAGGGAATGGGATGGGGGACAGAAAGCCCATATCCAGACCATATATGAGGTCAAAACAAAAGGTAACCAAGAAACTTACTTGTTTAAATTAAGAAAACTTAGTTATTCTTCAAAAGAACAGATCGTCTAATGACCAAACCATCTGATAAGATTTGTCGCTGGCTCTCCTCAAAACAGATCTGATGGAGCTTGCTGCTTAATCAATAGAGCTGGAGCACCACTGGAGAGATCCCAAGGAGAGGATCAGAGGGAGATGTCATGGAGTCCCATAGACCAACCAAGACACACCACAACTCCATAGTGTTGCCAGAATAAGAAATATCAAATTGGCAAGAACTACAGTTTAAGTGGAATTGCATCATATATAGATTAAGGCTTCTTAACCTGGGGTCCATCAACTTGGGTTTTTTGGCTTTAGTTTGTTTTGAGAGACAGAGAGAAAGAGACACAGAGACAGAGAGAAAGAGACACAGAGACAGAGACAGACAGAGATCTGTATTTCAATCTAGTTGGCTTTGTCATCTTATATATTTTATTTTATGCATTAAAAAGTATTTGGAGAAAAGGTCCTGAGGCAAAGGCCCCAAAATGTGGTCCGAGGAGTCTATGGCATGCAACAGTGAAGGTGAAAAATCTGTTTTATCTCTTCTTGTTACCAATCAGAATTTACTTTTTCAGAAAAGGTAGTAAAGAAAATCATGACTTTTGTGTTATCCAACTGACCTGCAGTAGCGTTTGAAGTCACCATTGTTAGGAATAAGTAGCTCATTGCTGGAACAACCCCAGCCAGGGGAAGAAGATTGAGAAAGCAGCCTTAGAGACAGAACACTCGGGCTCCAATCCTGCCTCTGACCTGCTGCCTGTGTGGCCCTGGGCAAATCATTGGCCCTTTCAATGTCTCAGGTGTTTTCTGAGACATCAAGTTGAGGGTGACCTGTGAGCCTCCTTTCATGGATAGGTGTTTCCACCCCAGGAGTTGTCCTGCTTGGATGAAATTACAAATCCAAATCCATCATCCCTGCCTCCTGTAAAAAGTGCCTGCCCCAACAAATCCTTGGGGACAAGCTGTTCAATATAAAAGTTGGGGTGAATAGCTTTCAGTTAGTTCTCTAATGTGCAAAACCAGAAATTATTAAAATTCTAGCTGTGCTCCACAGACTGGCTCCAGCTGCCTGACTCCAGTGAAGGTCAGCTTTAGCATCTGGTCCAAACGGATCAGAAAGCTAGATAATTCAGGCCTCCAGAGTGACCTATCAGGATGCGAGCCGGTGGCTGTGTTCTAAGCAATGAGAACTGGAGATTCCATCATGTTTTAAGGTTCACAAAGTACTTGGGACCTCAGTGGAGCCATACACCACCCCATTTTCTAGGCATAACAGGCACCCTCATCCCCATTTCACAGATGAGGAAACTGAGACTCTGAGGGACAATATCACCAGCTCATCATCATCCAGCTAAAATAAAACAGTGCCATATAATGCAGCCCATGCTCCAAAGGGCCCTGAATTTGGTGTCAGAATCCTGGCTCTGCCCGTCACTACTTGAGAAAGAATAAACAAGGTGGGCCTCTTGACTTTCCCATCAGCAATGTGATCCGAAATGTCAGAGGTAAGATCTGAACCCAGGTCCTCCTTGTTCTAAATTGGGTCCTCTTACTTCTAACTCTGCAGACCTTGAGAATGTACTTGAACTTTGCCATAGCAAGTCAGTTTGTTGTTTTTTTTAAGAGAAATTGTTTTTAATGAGTTAGAAGTAGCATTAAATATTTACAGAAGATTTTTAAAAGGCTAAAAGCAGACCTCCCTTCAGAACTTGACATTTAGAAAACAAAATGTTTTCTATGGAGAGCATTTGGGGGAGAATCATCCCTTCAGACACTAGCCACCTTGGTCCTCTCTTGACCGTGGGTCATGTGTGGGTCAATTGGCAAAATTTCAGAAGTGAGAGAAATTCTGACTTAAGACACCTCAGTGCTTCTTCCAAGGGAATATTTCCTCTAAACTTTACATCAAGGCATCATGGAGAGATTGTTGCCTCTCCTAGAGCTGACTGACCCACAGCAGCTTGACCAGCTCCTGTGGCTGCTCAAAAAGCAAACTCCTCCTCCTCCTCCTTCTTCTCCTCCTCCCCCTCCTCCTCCTCCTCCAATAAACCCATTTGAGAAACTGGATGTGGCCATACTGTTCTGCCTTATAGCCCCTGCTAACCCAGCAATCCCAGGTCGAGGGCTGGGAGGGGAAGGATTCCAGCGGCTTTCCACAGACAAATAAACAGCCAAGACTTACTTACAGGGGACAGACGTGTACAACCAATTCCTTAATCAACAGTTAAAGAAGCAAATTGGATTTGCCCTATCACAAAAAAATTAATTCCAGATTGCACTCATTGTCTTAAGTACAAGAGGGTTGTCTTATAGGTTGGGTTGGATAATTTCATTTTCAAAGTATCTCTAAAATTCGCCATCCCTTGGGATTTGTGGTTTTCTCCATCATTATATAACTGTAAACTTCTGGATGTTAGAGATTGGATAATTTCTTTCAGATGGATCTGGCCTCCAGAAGTCTTGGATGCTGGAGATGAGAACCAATTAGTTGCCAGGAGTTACCGGTAAGACTTAGAAACAAGTCGGCCTCTGAGAAAAAGGAGCCCAAGTTTCATTCAGCTGGTCAGGTGTTTTAGTTTTAGTTTTTGTAATTTTCAGCATTTATCTTTCTTTAGCACTATCTACTCTATCTTTCCTATTTAAATTCCCAGTGAAATCAAGGGAAAGTCAGAGATTCCTATTTAAATAGTATTTACGAGAGGAGAAAGAGAAACAGAGACAGAGAGAGACAGAGACAGAGAGAGACAGAGACAGAGAGAGACACAGAGAGAGAGAGAGAGAGAGAGAGAGAGAGAGAGAGAGAGAGAGAGAAAGAGAGAGACTATTAATTGGAAATTTGGTGACCCCACCCCCCTGCCCCTCCACCAGTGCTCCAGATCTGCTGCCTTGTGAATCTTAAAATCTGGAGCTAATGGGGGCTATAATTCCCATAATTCCCAACAATGTGACAAATTAAAATGGGTTTTTGAGCCCGTGCAAAGGAAAGCAAGGAAAGTCTTGTGCTATTTTCGGCTAGTGAAGACTGGCCCACATAACAGGAGGTGCGATGGCCTGCGCAGTGCGGCTTAGAGGCTCCCGCTCCACGAGCTTCCAAGCTGGGCTAGCCGAGCTGATTAACATTTCAGATATAGCTTTATGTTATGATGGTCTTTATGTTTTAATCTATGCTTTTTACGCTGTCAGGAAAAGGGGGAAAAATATCACTAGCCTAGTAATCCAGTTATTCTTGCAAAACCCGAAATAAAATGAGAATGGTATTAAACAGATTTATCTTATAAAATGAGAGTGAAATCAATTTGTAGGGCAAATCCAGCGTCCCCGTTACAATAACATTAAAATACCTTGTTTATTCATGTTTGGGGCCATTCCTCTTTGCAGATTGGTCAATGAGGACCAGGCCCACAATGCATCTCTCTCAGAATATTGGACTTGCTGCTAGCCACGGAGGAGAGTATTTTTATTGTTAATCAATGCCAATCAATTCTGAGCCTTGATGCTGAATAGGGATCAATACCACCAGGCCGCAGATGAGGTCTGATTTCAATTGGGGAGCAAGCCTGCAGAAGTTTTTAATCATAAGGTAAATCAAGACCTGGGACCCAAGTCAGATGAATTAATCCAGACCATCCAGGCCCTCTCTTGCCACTGGACCCGCACAAGGAAATCTCCGTCATATTTCATTATCACTCTTAGGGCGAACTGAAGCCAGTGTTTGGGGAGCTTTTTCCTAGTGTAAGCTCAAGTGCTCCTCACACCCCACACTGAGTGCAGGCTGGAACTGCAGCCCCGTGAGGTCCACTGAGTATAGTTATATGTATGGCCCATGAATCTCATTTTATGCGATTAAGATCCATAAAAATTCAATAGCTTTTCTTCTGCAATTCACATTTTACCTGGTGAAATATCATAAGAATTTCATTATCTTTGCAGCTGTTGCCTGAGATCAAGCAAAGGTTATTATCCTCTTCGAAAACACTATAGAATATGTACGAAAATGTCAGGAGATCTGGGCGTTTAAAGCTTGATTTTTTAAAAGAAAAACACTGTCTGAAGTTTAGGATAAACTGCATCTGACATTTATGTGCCGTGATGCATTTCTTGGTAAACTAATTTTGCAAGGAAATTCTTGGACTCCAACTCTGTGACTAGGTTGTAGAAGAAAAAGGGAAAAGGGACATGGGGGAGGGGATAGAGGGAGAAGGGATCCAGGGTGTGTGTGTGTGTGTGCGTGTGTGTGTGTGCATGCGCGTGTGCATGCATGGGGGCAGGGGTGCGCAAGAGAGACCCAAAGGCAGAGCTCCACCGACATCAGTCTGGACAGGATTTCTTAACCTTTTCGATAACCATCGTTTAGGAGACGACTCTGAGGACCCAAACAGATTGCTCCAGCTTAATCCGGCGGCTCATCCCAGCCGGTTTGGAGCATCCGAAGAAAAATGGCCAGTGCAAAGAAGGTGATTGATCAGAAAGCCGGGTAAATCATGAGAATTCTGTACAGTCCTCTGGCCTCAACTGCTACGTTTCCATCTATGATGATAAATTAGCATTAGATGGAACCTAATGAGTTTACTAAACATTTGGGATTTGTGCTAATAAACTGGCTGGCTGTGAACTAGCAGCTAGCATGAGCAATCCCCGAGCTCCCTCTTATCTCTGTAACATGACAGTTAAACCACGCTCCCAATCTGTGATCAATTCATCATCCCAGCACCATTGTACATTCTTCACAAAAAGATAATTACTGCTTCCCTGGATCAGAACGCTCATATTTCCTTAGAATTGCAGGCCTTGATAGCAGCCCTGTCACCACTTTCTTAGCACGCCGCTCTACAACTCAATTGGTGATCATTATTTTCGCCTAAACAAGCCTTTTTCCTCCACTTGATAACGAAAGCAGCAACGAGGCGAAGGGAACAGTAAAGGCACTGTTTCCTCCATGGAGCTCTTGGGCACTTGGTGGGGATTGCTGACAAATATTTTATTCAGGGCATTAGGAAAAACTTTCCACTCGCTAGAAGATAGTGCTGCCCCCAGCCTTCCAAAAGGCTGCTTTCAGGCTCCCATGTGTTCCAAAACCCAAAAGGGCCAGAGTGGCGATGAGGGAGGCTCGCCAGTGAGTCAAAAGCTCGATTAAAAAGGCCCTCTTCGCCTGTGGTTCCTCCCTCCCCCATCTCTGCTGGTGTACACTTTGCACACGCCTTCCAGGGAAGGTATCTGCAGACTGGTCAACTTTGTGTGACCTCCAGCACACGCAATAAATTACCAGCACACCGCAACTCTCCAACAATGTAAATTAGGGACTGCTCCGGCCTAATAAATGGGGACAAATGGGTTTTGGACTGGAGTGGGGTTCTGGATGCTGTAATTGCTCTGAATGATTATAATGAGGTCTTGGGAAGCATGGGCAGTGGTTCCCTCGTAATGACAAATAGCCATCAGCCAATAAATATGGTCGAGACCACGAGGAGAGGGGGCCGCCACAGAACCATTTCTTCAAAGGGGGAAAAAAGAGGCCTGGTCTCTTCTAACAGATTCCAAAACCCAGAGGAAACAAGGTGTCCACAGAGCTCCATGAAGCCCAGCGAGATTCTGCTGCAGTGGCAGATGTCCCCCTATTTGGACAAGTTCGGTTTGCATTTGCAAGGTTCCCATAGACTTCTTTAAAATTTTAATCCTTGCTCAATGGATAAGATGCTCTCCAGATAGCCCTTAGGCTCTTGGCCCACAGCAATGAAATGAGGACCCACTTATCTGAGGGAGTGGACCCCCAAAAGGGCTTATTGTGAACCCCACAAAGAGTAGTCTACAGCCAGGCAGAGAACATGGTCGTTTATTAACTTGCATAACTCATTTATTTGTTCTGAGTAAGGATCTTTGGGGGAAAGTGTTGTTATATTTAGAAGCTGCCTGTCAAATTTAATAAATGAGACTTATTGGCCCCCTTTTTTTCCCTGAAAGCATTTTCCCAAATCCATCCCACCTTTCCCCTGGGCCATTTTCCAGCCAAGGACCAATGCACAGACTGTCCATCTTGGAGGTAACTGATGGCTTCTGTCCACTGTCCAGATCAGTGCCCAATGACCTCCAGTTGTTGGGACCAGCACCATGTCCAATCCAATCCCCAACTTGTTTCCTAACCCAATCTTTCTTGTGTCAAAGGACAAATTGCTTCATTGAGAAAATGGGAATAGATGGCGGGCTCTCCCTTTGGCAGCGTTTCCAATAACCAAATATCAGGAAAGGAAGGACATAACAGAGCCCACTCAGGGACCTCGGCATCCCAGCATATTGATCTGATTTACAAACCTTTCCTAATGCGGAACAAATGCTGTGGGTGTGAATTCATACTTAACCATAAAAACGCTTGCATTACTCTGTCTCTTATTAAATCCCACATATAACTCTCAGCAGGTTTTATGTTGTGTTTTACTGTCAGCGATGGGGAAAGCTGGCCTAACATTTTGTTTGGCAATTAGGACAATTTGTAGTTTAATTTATTAAACTAAAAAAGCCAACAACTCCCCAGAACATGGAATTCATTTCATTTCCATAGCCCAGCGCTCACCTCGGCTTTTCTAATAATTTAGTCATCCTCTTTGGTGACCTGGGCAAAGTTAAATATTCCAAAATGCTAAACTTTCCAAGAGAAGCGAGACTCAGGAAGTTACAGGCAGCCATTTAAAGAAGGGCTGAACAAAAATTCAGACCATTCCCAGGGCTTTGTATAGGAGCTGCCTGGCTTAAAAAAAAAAAAATTAAAAATCTACCGAGGCCCATAAATGCCAAACCACCTCAAAAGCCCCCCCTTTCCAAAAAAACCAACCAAACAAAACCCCAAAACATTAACACCACAATATAAGAATCATCCAGTGGGGAAAGGGTGAGAATTGGCTATGACCACCAAAGACCTTTTAAGAAATGGAACCTAGGATGGTAGGGTTTCTAAAGAAGGAAATCCTATAATGGACCATCTGAACTCCTTGCAGGAGGGCAGAGGTAACAGTGCAGGGTGGAGGTCCATGCCCCATTGGGATCCCTGCCCTGAACTTCAGAGGTCACTGGATTTAGGACAGGAAGGGTGCTCGCAGACCACAGACACCACTCTCTCAGAGCAGGAAACAAGCCTAGGGAGGATGTGACCTGCCCTTGTTCACTGTCACACCGAGAATGACACGGGTGAGACACCCCAAATCCAGTACTCTTTCCCCCTCCCCTGGCTGCTTGTTTACCTAGTTCAAGGGCATTGCTCTGGAGAGTTCTCCTGCTCTGCCCTCCTCATGAGCATTGGTCTGGGGGAATTTGGAGAAGGGTTTCAAGCCACCAACCATTTTAATTGATCACTTGGAATTTACTCAGGTAGATCACTTGAACCAGAGTCAGTCTGTACAGACTTGCAGAGGAAATACTCAGCAACTTGGACTTGGTAAAGGGCATTCCTGACAACCCGCACAATGGCAAGACCAATTCAATCTGACTGGTTGTTACACAAAATCAAGGCATTCCCATCTTTTCATTGTGCATTAATAACCCTGCTCAGGGACTGGTTATTATAGCTGGATTTGGGAGGGGAAAAGGGTGCCAAGCAGAGTCTCCAGAGCAGCCCCAGCCCCACAAACCAAGTGGAAGTGAATTCTGGGCACATGCGCGCGCGCACACACACCCACACACCAGCACCACCTGACCTCTGACCTCTGGAAAGAAGGAGCAGGCATTCCATGCTTGGCTTTTATAGAATTCACCTATGTTCTCTGACTTAATTCCAGTCACCCTGGCACGAGCGAGCCACAAGCCGTCTCAACACTCATTTTTCAGTAATTCCACTAACATCCAGGTGCATAGATACTTTTTGTCTCCCCCACCTTATGATTCTTTTTTTGGGGGGGGGGGTATGGAAAGTTTTCCAAAGAAGCACCGGGAACTTTGTCTAACCAGTCGATCTCAACCTGTGGGTTATGTTCGATTTGTAACAATGAAATTCATCCTGCCTATCAAATACTTACATTTTCGATTCATAACAGTAGCAAAATGACAGTTATGAAGTAGCAACAAAAATACTTTTATGGTTGGGGTCCCCGCAACATGAGGAACGGTATTAAAGGGTCCCGGCACTACGAAGGTGGAGAATCGCCGGTAAAAAGGTGCGACTTTTTAAAGTACAGGGTCCGCGCACACTAAAGGCGGATTGCCTCCCCCATCTCGATCTTCATCACAAGGCCAAATATTTGTAATGGGTTAAACGGTGCTAAAGTTTGCCGAGGCTGTTGTTAATGGTTCCTTCCACACAACCCCTCCCCCTGGTTTGAGCTATAAGAGGGAAAAAAGGAAATAATGTGAGCTAGGGGGAGATGGGATTGGGAGAGAAAAAAAAGGAGGGAAGAGATAGAGAGAGACAGAGAGAAGGAGGGGCCGGGAGGGGGAGGGGAGGCGAGAGCAGGGAGAGAAAGGAGGAGGGGCTGAGTTCGCCGGCTGTCTCAGCAAATGAGCTGTTCTTTCTCACCAGATGTGTAAGCGTGTTTCGCCTTTCACTAGAGACAAGCCGGAGCCGACTCCTTCCGTTCGCTGGGCCGGGGCTCCATGTCTTACAACAACACAAATGTAAGCCCCTTCCTTTCCACACATGTTAAACTCATTTCCTAGTGAATTATTGGGAAAAGACACCACTCTCCCGACCGCTGTTTTCTGAGGATGCCCGCCGCTCTCCCCAGACCCTCCTGGCACGAGGCACAGGCTCCCTTCTGGGCATTTCCGAGCTGAAAACTTTGGGAGAAAAAACCACTGCATTTCTGCATCCTCACGGACAAGGGGGAGCGGGGTTGTCTGAATACCTGAAATCAGCTATTTTGTCCCTTTTTTGTCCTTTGTCACAATTTTTTAGGGCCAAGGAAAGGGAGATTTTAAGTATTAAACCGACTAATGTCACTGGAAGATGGCGCTGCTCAAGACCAGCTCTGCCTAAACATGACATTCATTCAGCATTTTCTCAAGCCTCTAAAACGCAGCGAACATCACTCACGCCTACACCCTGAGGAGGTCATCAAAGGTATGTCCCTCTCCCTCGAGCCCCAAAGGCCTCGAACCCCAAAATGCCTGCGCTGGCTCTTTCGGAGGTGTCTGGATCAGTCACAGTCATGTTTTTGCTTTCAGAACAGGACTCACGCCAGCATCTGGCTTATCCTATGGAGTCTGGACCCCAACTCTTCTGGAGAGATTTGCAGGAAGATAAACAAACAAGTCCCCCTCGCTGCACTTGGGCCACCAAGCTCAAGCGAATGGTTCTCATTTGGCCGCCCTGCCAAGCCCAGGTTAAGAAAGCTCCTTGAGTTTTCCCCTTCCTGGAGGCCTGCTTGTCAAGCACTTCCTGGCATCTGCAAGGACGGTTTCCATTCCTGGAACCTGGGCTTTCCTGCCCCTCCAACATGTCTCCCATGGCTCCCAGGAGCCTGAATCCTGCTTCGTTCTCCCCCAGCTCCAAAAGGTGCCATTCCCTTCCCTCTAGACTCCCCTGGGCCCCGGGGCTCCTGGCTGAAAGGGTTTCCTTAGCCCGTTTCTCCCTCTTTGCTCCTTGCCCTGATGGGCGAGCCCTCCCCCTCCCCCTAATTATCTCCTGCTGCTCAGATAGTCATTATTGGCTTCCTGGAAGCATGTGGACGGAGCAGAACTCCCAGTTTGGAAGGTTTTTCCATACGCTAATCCAATTCATCAAAGGCACCCTAACGAAATTACGGGCCTTGGCAGAATCTTTGCTTTTCACCTGATAAGGCTCTAGCAGAAGCCCAGGATGGTTTGTATCAAAATCCCTCTCGGAGGATAGCTCCTGACAGCCTCGCTGGAATCCCCTCCCCCCCAGCTTCCTTCCCTCCCTACAGGCCTGCTGTGTACAATGGCACCAAAGACAGTGCTCCCTTCATGGGAACAGGCGAGCAGCCTGGCAGAGACACTCCCTGGCCTGGGACTGGTTTCAGAGCCACTGATTCCCAGGAGCTCTGTGCTCCTCTGAGCCTGCCCCCCATCTCTCTCTCTCTTTCACACACACACACACACACACACACACACACACACACTCAGACACGCACACACGCACATGTGCACACACACCTTCACATGCACACTCATACACACACATTCACATATATATTCATACACACATTCATGTGCACACTCATACACACACATACACACACACACACACACACACACACACACACACACACCCTTCTCCTGGCAGACTCATGGTCCACTGAAAGCCCCCTTCTGCCTCCACAGATGCCTGAGGATGGGGCCTAGTGAGGCCTGCCTGCCTCAGTCCCCTCTCCCCGCTACACCCCAAATCAAAATGCTTCAGCTGTGTAATTAAGCCAGAGCCCTGTGGAGGGCGCTGCTTCTGCTGCCCAGGTTAGAAGTCAGAGACAGCAGGCCCATCTCACTTGAGAGACAGGGTGGAGGAAGGGCAGGACTTTGGTTTAAAAAACAAAAATGAAAAGAAATGTACCAAATGAAGATTCTCTCATATTTCTCCCTTTGTAACTGAAAGGGCTGACCATTTCCAACTGACCTGAGGCTTTAGCCTTTGGCTCATCTTTGGAAACCTAGTGCATTCCATGCTCTGGTGGGGCCAGAGAGTGGTCCACTTTCTGGCCCCTACAGCCCCCTTGGGTGGCTTGTCTGCCAGTAAAACAAATTCCTCTCCAGCGATACACTGGAGATTCAGGCAGGTTTTATTTACCCTGACCAAAAAGAGATCCCTTGAAGGAAGGCCTCTCTGTTCTGTGCAAAGGCAGGAGAGCCGGGAAGCAGGGCTCCATCTCTAGGCTGCCCTCCCTGAGCACAGAAGTCACAATTTATTAAAACCTACTTTGAACCGCCTCGCACTTGCTGATGACTAATCAAAGCAGAGGCAGCAGCTGAAAGATGCAGGGGCCCGTTCAGCAAGAATTATGTACACATCTTTAAGAAAACTGAGAAGGAAAAATTAACACTAAACGGCCCTGTTTTCCCTGCATTATGCAGATGAAATGACAAGCTGTCACCGAAGAAGTTAATAAACAGTCTCCGTTTTGCAGGTTATCCAAATGCTACTGAATGGAAAACCTTGGATCCTAAATGATGTGTAATTAAAATTATTTTAAAAATCCTCCTTGACAGGCCCGGGCTTAGCCAAAATGTAAATGGCATTAAAGAAGACAATGAATTTAATTTTATTTAATGTCCCTTTTTGCAGACCCTCATTTACATAGCGTTTTTAACAAAAGCGCTGACCTTATAAACGCTGGCATTTGTACAGTGTCTGCGGGGCTGGGTTTAATCACGCTCCCGCAAAGCCATAAGGGAAAAAGCTTGAGGTTCTCTGGTTGGCCATGGAGTTGGAATAAAAACATTGGGACTGGTCAAATGTTTATCCTTCTTGCTTCTGAAAACAACCTGACAAGGAGATGTAAAGGTCTAGGGAATAGCCCGGCGCTGTTTGTAAGGCTCGGTAATAATCATACATAATCGTTTGGAAATATAGCTAATAAAAAATATAATGAGTGTTCAGCAAAATCGGCATTAGGCCCAAATTACATGATATTAATACTTGAACAGGTGCAGGAAGGCGCTTTAAATGAGGTAAATGAATAAAATGTCCCAGAGCGCAACTGAGAACACTGACAAAAAGTCAATGGTATGAATAATTCAGCGCCCAGGCCTGCCAGCAAAGGGCAGTTCTCTTTGACCTTTGTGACAGGAAGTGAAAGGCAACCCTGTGGACTCCCAAGAACTCCAATCAGTCTGGGCTCCCTGCCCCCCCAGCCCTTTGGAGGTGCTCACCAAAGAGTGACCACGGTCCGGGCACAGTGGGGGGAGTGCCCAGCTCTGGCCCGGGGCCCCCACTGGCCTGCCCAACTGCCCCCCAGACAACATGGCCTCGAACACAATGGGGGGTTAAGTAAACACTCCTTTCCTACAAGCCGGTGTCAATTGTGGATAAAATCTGAGGTCAGCTGAAAAGTATTTTTTAAGAGCCCACAGGGTTGAAATTTTGTAACAGCTGTTAAATATGACCAAACTTTTCTTCCCCCACTATCTTCCCCCCCCCCCACACTCCCAGTGACGACTCTTCCAAACTCTGTATGAAAGAAAATGGGATAAGCAGATGTCTGGCTTCCATGCAGGAAAGTAGGACACACTTGGAATGATAAGTCTCCTAAACTCTATAGAATAATGCCAGATTTATTGGGGAGGGGGCATTTACTACCCACAGAGATGCCAACTAGCAGTATTGCCTGTGATAGGACCATCTGGAAAAGCGCTGCCGAGCATGCCATCAGGACTGCATGGCTGTGGCAGCCCATTCCGTGTGCTGTGTGCACAGGCTGAAGCTGCAAGCTCTCTGCCCGTCGCCCGCCTGCCTGCCCGCCCGCCCGCCTGCCTGCCTGCCTGCCTGCCTGCTTGCCTGCCCGCCTGCCTGCCTGCCTGCCTGCCATGGCTCCGGAGCCAGGGACTGAGTGGCCGCTGAATGTTTTGATAGTAATGTAATCTGGCCTTGCCGGCTTCCTCCACAATCATTCTTTTCAGTCTTCAACAGTTGGACCCCAAGCCTTCCCAGCACAGCAGCCAGACAAGGGAGAGGAAGTCAAGAGGGTGGACCTACCCCAGAAAGTGCCCTGGTTCTAGGAACAAATTAGCGGGGGATGGCCAAGCAAGGACCTGAGCCCCCAACGTGGTCCTCTGGCCTTTGAAGCATCATCATGTGATCACTTGCAGCCCTTGGAATGTACTGGCGAAACAGGAGAGATTTATCTAGTCATCCTTGGGCTGTGGAGACAATGGGTGGGTGTCCCTAATGAAGACCATCTGCTTTTGTGTTTTCCCAGAAAACATGATTTTACTATGAAAATGACCCTCCCATCCTCTGCACCAAGACCACAAAGAGGAGAGTGGAAGGCCTTCCTCAGCTTCTCCCTGGGTCAGTCGAAATGACCAGGGGACCTCATTCAGGGCCATCCCTTATTTAACCACACTCTCTTACTGTGCGATTTTCTGTTTTGTTTCTTTGTGTGTGTGTATTTTTTTCCTTTTCCCCACATTGGTCATAATGTCATTTAAAATATGCTAGAGTAGCATGATATTCAAGACATGATGAAGAGTTCTAGCTCTAGCATTGTTTAATGAGAAAAAATAGTTTTAGCCAATGGAACATTTATAATAAATTAAATGGATTTTCCAACGGGGTCCATTCTAACTTTTTCTCCCCCTTTGTTGGTGTGCTTGGGGAGCAGGGGGTGTTATAGATCATTTAAAGGGCCTTCCATGGGGTTCAGTGAATGAGATGCTTTCAAAAGATAAGTGAACAAGATTAGGTGATGAAATAATGAGAGGCATTTACAATCCATAGGATGGGATGGCCCTAGAAAGAGGCTGGGACTTGCTTTTCTCTTCTCCAAAGCCCAAAACAAAATAAAACCAAACTACCTCCGACTTAAATAAGGAATATTAGCTTGAGCTCCAGCAAACATGGGCCCATTGATCTCAATTCCAGTTTGAATTATTGGTTCATATCCTTGAGACAGATCGGCTTTATCTGGTCAAAACCTTCTTGATGGCTCTAAAGACGCAGAGGACCAACTGGGTGGCACATCCAGAATAGAACTCTCTCCTAAGCCAAAAAACCCAGAGGTGCCTTAGCTGAAGCAGGCCTGTGAATAGGAGCCACCAATCAGATGGGTTGTCCTATTCTATGATGCTCAAGAATGAGCGTAGCCCAGGTTTGCACCAGGAGCAATGGATTGTAGGTGGGACCGAAAACTCTAAAAGCCACCATCAGCCAGAACTCAAAATATTTTACATTTACAGAAGTCCCTCATGAAGGAGAGGCAGCCTTCCAAAAAAGTCCTGTTTTCCTTCCCTGCTTTTTACCACCATTTGCCCCAGTGAATACTAAATTCTTCAACTTTTCAAAAATGTACCTTGAACTGGAAATTGTAGCAATGTCGAAAAATCACTTCTTAGGGATTTACAGCAGACAACCAAATGCTAACTCTATTTTGTCA
>CM053598.1:4157503-4182503 GCA_028646575.1 Pseudocheirus occidentalis | reverse complement strand
TGTTTGCAAATCAACTTGTTAAGGCTGCAGTTCCTCGATTGCTCGCCAGCCCTGGCCCCGCCCGCCCTCTGCATGCTTGCATGCGTGCCTGGACACTGCAGCCTCTGCCTCCCAGCCCGCAGCCCGCAGCCTTTCCCTGCGGAGACCCACTTGGACAGGGCCCCCTTCCACTTGGATGGAACCGCGTGGCCATTGTTTAAGCTGCTTTTCAATTTACATTTTGTAAGAGCTCGGGCAGAAATGCTGCTACTACGGCACCTCCGAGAAAGAGGGGAAATACTTGAGATAGAAAAACAATTTTGTGGTAACATGTTATTCCAATTAGAGGCACTAGTAGTATACTTTATACACCCCCTGGGGTTTGGATTAACTAACAGCACCAAAGGAAACATTAGTGCCATCACCCTGGAGCTGCTCAGGCCTGGCCCGGGCGGGGCAGCTTTTCGGTTTGGCTTTGGTTGTTGTCATGTTCTGCTTTGCTTTGCTTTGCGAGCACTGCTGAGAAATCCGTTTTCAGGGCCCTGGCTTCCCCAAGTTCGAATTGCGACCCTGAACCTTTGCTCACATTGACTGAAATTATCCAGAGGTGGGAATCTCCGGGCCGCAGCAGACACATACCCCCCCCCCCCACCCCTTCCAGCTTTGAAGCTGTGCAGGCTTCCTGCCCCCGAGATCTTCATCGCCTGGGCAGCCATGCCATGAACTCTCTATCCCTGCCTGCCTTCGCCAAAGTCACCAGGCTGCCTGTGAAAGTGGCAAGCTACTCTCCTGCCATCGTCAGGAATGGGCCAGCCTTGCTGAGCCATTGCCACAGACAGACCGACCGACAGACAGGAGGACAGGCAGGCAGGGAGACTGGGTGCGGGCTGGTCGAACCCAAGGACTGGGGCCTGCTGGGCCGCAGTCGCGCCAGCGGCGGCGCTCTCAGAGCCCACGTAACAGTGCACCCAGGTAGAAGGTGTGGAGGGAGTACCTACCTCAGAAAGCGTTTTCAGGGGGGAGCCCACCCAGTCCACCATCCAGAGCCCTCAAACAGCCCGAGGAACCCCAGAAGCTCGTGCCGCAATGTGGTTATTATCGGATGATACTTGGGAAAAAAGTGCTAATGGCCAATCTGGTGTTTATTTTGAAACTGCTAACAATGATTTTTCTTGGGTAAAAAGGCGGCAGTGTCTGGGCCCACGCTTGAGTAGCTTTTGAGCATGGACTCTAACAGATGGTGGGAAACTCGAGGTGCGCCTCGTCCCTCACTCCGTCTCCTGCCCAGACTGGGGGCGCGCTCTGCCTGACCGGCCTCCCTGGGTAGCCCCCCGCCCGTTGCCTCTCTGGCTGCCTGATGCCTGCCTCTCCCTCTGTCAGCCTGCTTTCCCCACGTTTCCAGCTCCTCTGCTGCTCCCTCACCCCCAACCCTCCGAAGAGCCTCCCCGCCAGTCTAGCTGTCCGTCCGTCTGCTTGTGCACCCCACTCCCTGCTTATCTTCTCCTCCACCCCTCCTTCAAAGCTCGGGACTCCTCTGGAGAGCCCCAGCCTACCCGCTGGGGCCCGCGACAGCCGCCTCCCTAGCCGCCCTGAAGCTGCCTGCCCGGGCCGGGCTGAGCAGCTGCTTAGCCAGCAGCCCAGCCTGCCGGCCTGCGCCTTCCCCCCACCCCGCATCGCTTCTCCTGCAGCTGCTTCGGCTGCAAGGCCGCCAGCCGCCCTGCCTGCCTGCCTGCTGCTCTCGGCTCCGGCCCCGGCCCCCACCATCCCCGCACCCGCCAGCCTTTCTCTGCCCCCGTAACAAACTTCTCAAAGGACAACCGAACCCAAAGCACCGGCGCGGGCTGGAAGGAAGGGGCCAGAGGCTCGGAGAAAGAGGAAGGTTTAAGGACTGGGAGAAGATGCCACGAGCAGGCAAGGAGAGAGGGCTGGAGCTCGTCAGTTCCCTGCAGCAAATGGCCCAAGAGGGCGAAGAGGGGGAAGCCTGCCTGCCTGCCTGCTTCCCTGCCTGCCTGCTTCCCTTCTCTAGCAGCCAAAGCCGCCACCCTGGAAATGAGCTGGAAATGACTTCTAACCTCCCCAGGCACTCCTGACACTTGGGGTTCACTTTAGGGTTGAGGAAAATAGATGAGGAGGATTCAGAGAGTGGCCTGGCCCCAAGGAGCACCTCGGACCTGGGCTCTTTCGTCACCCCCAAGTAGCTTTGGACCCAGATATTAACTGGGGTGCCCCAGAAAGGCTCTGCGCCCCTCCCTAGCTGCCAGAAGGCAGGCCGCCGGATTCCCGGCCGCCGCCAGCAGGCTCTGGGCGCCGCAGCATCCCTTCTGCCATTTGTTCCTCCCCTCTGATGAACCCCCGTATTTATATTTGATTTATTTTTTATTTTGTAGCACAAACAGAAATCCATGAACTGTCGGTTCAGCGCCATTGACTCTTTGATCAGTTACTGGGCGATTTTTCCCCCGTCAGTAAAGGGAGATTAAATGCCCTGATTTTCAGCGCTGTTTATCCAGCAAAGGTTAGGAAAGGGGGAGGGGAGGGGGGGCCCTCGGCTGGACGAACAATAAAAGTGTCCTTAACGAGGGCGGCTCGCCCGAGCTTCTTTCTGCAGCAGCCGGGAAACTTGGAGCTGCTTTCAGACAGAAAGAAGGCTCTCAGTGACAAGGCACCGATTTGCGAAAAACATTTAGCGGCTCTTTCTCTGCCCAGGAGAGCA
This sequence comes from Pseudocheirus occidentalis, assembly GCA_028646575.1. NCBI lineage: Eukaryota > Metazoa > Chordata > Mammalia > Diprotodontia > Pseudocheiridae > Pseudocheirus > Pseudocheirus occidentalis. The sequence goes on along the minus strand of CM053598.1, from coordinate 4,179,811 downwards.
GCCCACAGTGGCGTCGCCAGAGCACCCCGAACTGGGAGAGGGAGGGGGCCCCCGACACCCCCAGAAAGCAAGAGCCGCCTCTACTCTTTGTCTGAGCCGGGCGCAGTGCCTGCCAGGCTCTCCGGGAAGACCGGGATGCCTTTCTTAACCCCGCAGGCATTCCCTGCTAACCTGATTGGGGACTAAGGGAAGACTAAACGAGTTTTAAGGGAAGTAAAGCAGGCAGAATGGGCGGGATACACAGGTCTTCTCTATCTAACTTAGAATTCCTCAAGTTAGCCCCCAAACTGAAGGCCCTTCTCTTGCTTCTAAGCATGAATCACAGCTTGGAAGGGCATTTGAAATCGAAGGGGAAGAAAGTCTGAGACTACATATTGGACTAAGCTTCTTAGAAACATTAGAAGACAAAACTGAAAAAAAAATGTTGCTTTAAAAGAAAAAAGAGGCAGCTGGATGGGGAGAGAGGAAGCACCCCCCCCCCCTCCACAGAAGTGGAACACTCAGAAAAACAAAACAACAAAGCTTCCCTGGAGTCAGCTCCGGCAGAGGTTCCCAGATAACTCTAGTGAGCATCGGAAAAGTTGGCCAAGACAGGTTAAATAATTTAATAAGAACCTGCTCGTGATTCTGTTATTTACAAGCTATGACAAACGGAGGCTGGTCACAGAGAAATGGACGACTGTGGGTGACCCCTGGAGCTGAGAGTTTGAATTATGGAGATGGGGGCTGAGAGGTGAGTACAGACCAGAGGAGAACAAGGTGACTTTTCACCTCAGCACATTTAACTTTTAAATCCAAACAAACGTCTCCTGTTACTAGACCATCACATTGGAACAGGAGCAGGAAAAAAAGAGAGAGGAGCTAATCGAGTCCAATTGGAAGGACTTTGGAAGAGAGTTGCCTTTGTTACGGAAAAAAAAATGCAGGGAAAGGAATTCATTCTCTAAAAGGAGAGAGCATTACAGACCAACGAGGAGGGGGCAGAGCAGCATTCTCCTGTCCAATATTAATTACTAAAATTCATTATGATAAAATTTGGCTCAAATAATAGACTATCTAATAAACACCCAGAGCTTACTCCAGGAACCCCAGAAACGATTCCCCTGCTCTCTACAAATATCCCAATTAATTTGGTGTTCTAATTAGTCCGTCAAGGAAACGAAACGAAAAAAGAAAATAAACCCGGGCCCTTGCCTCGGGAAGGAGGGGGAAAGACAAGCACGGTAGTTCAGAGCGATGTAAAACTGAAACTTTCTCACCTGTTTGGTCATTGAGTCTATTAGACGAACATACAAATCCTGTTCTGTTCTAACTCCTGCAAGGAAAAAAAGAGAGAGAGAGAAAGAGAGAGAGAAATTCTCATCAGAATGACAAGAAGAAAAGTCCTGGAAGGGTGTAATAGACAGATGAAGTTAGTCAATTTCCCGCTGCCCCCACGCTGTTTCCAAATTTAGGACAATTTCAGTAAGAGACCAGGCTGTCTAAGCCTCTCTCCTTAATTGATGAGACCCTCCAACACTTTCACCCTGCCATTTGGAGAGTCTGGGGCACTCTCCCCTACCAGGCAAGCTTTTGGGGACACGTTGCTCTGCTCTGCCGGTCCCCCAATATGAAACTGGATTTTTGCAAAATAAACCAGCTGGAAGTTAAAAATTCCAAAGTCGTTCTCTCCCTGTTTCTGGTAGATCTCATGAGTTTTCACCCTCCTACTGCACAGAAGTAAGTTATGCCTGGTTTTATGGAAGTATCCCCATCCCAATAATTAACATTAATTTGCAAAATTGAAAAAAGTCACTTAAAAGTGATGTTGTGCTGGGGCAGATATCGATCCCCCCTTTTTACTTTCTACTTCAAGACCAACCGGTTAATCACGTGAAGTGCCATCGACTTATCGATCGCTTCTGTTTTGTTTTCCTTCTATACCATGAGAAGATTTCGTGTTTACATCCATGTAATATTCATCTCCAAATCTTTATACCCTTTCAAATCAGCCCGAGAAAGAGGGAGTATCAGCGAGGGGGTCCAGGCGGGGAAGGGAAGTGGTAGCGGCCACTTACTCACCGTTACTGTACAACAATTGAAGTTTGTAATGAATCCCATTGTTGGTTTTCTCGTTGTTCGGCTCCTGGAAATAAGGAAAAAGAATTGCTCTGAGAGGGCGGGCAGGCGGCTTCCTCCTGCTGCCTAGCTTGCCTCTCGCCTCCAGGACCGAAGCCCCTAAGCTTACCAAGGGCTTCATCTCTCCCTAGCTGAACCACTTTGGGAAACACTGGTGATGTCATTTTTCCTGGTACTAAACCTCAGCTTGCTTTTTGCTTGCTCGGGCTCAAGGAAGGAGGTGAAGGGGACACTGCTAAGTTTCCAAAGCTCGCTCCTTCCTTCCTTCCTTCCTTCCTTCCTTCCTTCCTTCCTTCCTTCCTTCCTTCCTTCCTTCCTTCCTTCTTTCTTCTTTCCTTTCTTTTCCTCCTTGCCTCCTGTGTACATGCAGTCGGGCCCGGCCTGACCCGGCTCGGCTCGGTTTGCAGAGGCCGAGCGCCTGTTCTCTCCTTTTTCAAAAGCAGGGAGACACCACCCCGCTTGCCCGCCTGCCTGCTCGCCTGCCCGCCTACACGTGGTCCAGGCGCCTCTGGAGTACTGTGAGGGCTTTCTTGGGCTTCACTCGGTGAAAATGATCTCTGATCAATTTCAGCCAGCTCCTACCGGGCACCCACCCCCACCCCCGGACAGACGAACCGCAGCCAACTTACTTTCTCTTTCTCCACAAAGTCCACAAAAGCTGTCCTTTCGATCTCCACCGGCTGCCCCTGCCTGTCGTACAGAGCTAAGACGAAGTGGAAAAAATTGGATTTTCTGAGATTGGAAGGCGGCTGTTTCTCGAAATGTGCCCGAGCCAGCCCCACACCGCTGCGGGAGAAAACAAGACAACGTCTCGGTGAGAAGGGCTGGGGAGTGGGGACTGCAGAGGCACCGACGGAAGCTAGGGAGGGAAGGGGCCAGGGAAGATAGGTGGAGGGGCACGGCCGAGGCCAGGCTAGGGCGTGCGACTGCCCCAGCCCCGGCTCCTAGGAGTCGGAAAGCAGGCTCGCTCTCCTCCCGGCTGCCGCCGCAGCTGCCGCCGCTGCTGCCTCGACCTCAGCCTCGGCCGCCTCCTCAGCCGTGCGGTGGTCTGGGGTGGCAGGGGAGAGGCGCCGCGAGGTGCCTGGGCTGGAGGCGGGAGCTGCAGTTCGGACAAACGGGCTTTCTGGGAGCTGGGAGCCGCGGAGGAGAGAGAAAGCAAGGGAAAGGAGCCGAGGCAAGGGAAGGCTAGGCGAGACAAGACACGGGACGCGGAAAGAAGGGCAAGTCAGGGAAGGCACAGAGGGGGACCGCAGCCAGCAGCTGGGCACGCGTACCTCTGGGCGGCCGTGTTCGCATCCACCACCCCAGCCGTATGCATCCAAGAGCGCACCGGGTTCATGCCACTGCCCAGCGGCTCCTCCTTCATGGTCGTCCCGCCTCTGGGTATATTTTCCTGAATCCCAAACATGAACACAAATGGGGGCGGCAGCAGCTCCTGGCCAGAAGGGGTGAGAGGCAGGGCAGGGCAGCTTCGGGGGACTCCGGGTGTCTCCCCCTCTTGGGCCGGTTCTCTCGCCTGCCCGCTGCGCTCTCGCTCCCGGGCGCAAGCGGTGGATGTGTGCCGGGGCCGCCTCCTTCCCTCCGTGCGATCGGCGGGAGAAGAGCCCGCTCCGAGCCTCGCTCCCTTCTTCAGTGTGTCAGGGGCCGGCCTCACATAGACGCTGCCCGCTCCGCGCGCCTCTGGGGCAGCCTGTGCCCGCACCCCACAGCCGCCGGGCCACCTGGACGGCTGCTGCTGCTGCGCGGGCGGCTTATTGTTATTGTTATTAAATGTTGTTTGTAAAAAGACGGAGAAGAAAAAAGGGGGAAAAAAAAGAAAAGCTGCAAAAAGTGGCGGCACCGGCGCCGGAAATGTGCGTCTTGCAAAAGAATAAATATTGTTGTCGTTGTTGTTGTTTGCGGGAGACCTCAGTGTGCTGTCATGCCCGTCCAGCGGCGTCCAAAAAGCTTCCGGACACTGCGGAATCGACCACTTCTGGCGCGGCTCGCCTGCTCCAGAAGACAAATAAACGAAAAAATGATTACCGCCGAGGTGCTCCTGGACACAGGAGAGGTGGCTGGAGGGGCCTTGAGCGTCTCGCAGAATGGATGGAAGCGCACAAAACTCAGCCCTCTCTCCCCTAGGAATGGAACCTTTCCCGGGAGCCAAAACTCTAGACCCACGGGAACAGCGCTGTCAGATCCTGACGTCGGCGGGGCGGGGACAGCGCCATATATGGGGAGCCCAGCGCTCCCAACCCAGCCCGCCTGCCCGCCTCCCAGCCTCCCTGCCTGCCTGCTTGCCTGCTTCCCTCCCTCCCACCCTCCTTCCCTCCCTCCCTCTTTCCCTCCCTCCCTCCCTGCCTGCCTCCCTTGCCCAAGAGCTCCTCAGATCTCCCACTCCTGCCTGCCTTCCTCCCTCCCTCCCTCTCTTCCTGCCTCCCTCCCTGCCTGCCTGCTGCTGCTGCCGCTGCAACCCGAGAGGACCGGCTCCACTCCACTTTCCCCCCTTATAATACACGGGAATTTTTTTTAGATATCAGCAGCCAATGAAGTTATTATTGGTCCGAATAAATCTTAAAAAGAAACCCCTCCAGCCAGTGCAGACACTCAGGATGGACCAAAACACCCCCCCCCACACACACACGCATACACACACACACACACACACACACACACACACACACACACACACACACCACCCTAGCAGCCCTTCAGCCCCCAGGTTGTGGTAAGGAAAGAAGTAAAAAGACACACAGAGGCGCCCCCCTCCCCAAGTACTAGTGCTCCCTAGCCAATGGTTTCGAAAGTCAAAATGCAAAGATTATATAGTGAAGCTGCTCGGGCCGGCCATTCCCCAGGAGGCGAGGAGGGGGGAAACCATGGGGGGGGGGATGAGGGGAGCATAGAAATCACGAAGAAGGAGGACCGACCAAAGCTGATAACTTCTTTCCAATAGAGCCCGGGGAAGTGGAAATAGGAAAGAAGAGCGCAGAATCTCTCTTGCAACGGCCCAGCTCCAGTCTGGGCTTCTGGCACTGCTTCACCTGAGTTCAGGTACAATAAAGTGGGTAAACTCGGCGGATGGCCATTGCTCACTAAAGCCATCTCCCGTAATGCCCTGCAGCAGTTGGCAAAGTGCATCTTTTTGCACCCGAGACCCCAAGTCCTGGCCAGAAATTCACTTACACACACACTCAATCACACTCACACATTCCCTGAGTCACAGCCGCACATCTAGATGGAGACAGATATGTCTGCGGCTGGATAGGCGAATGACATAAGATAATTCTCTTCAGGTCTCACGCCCAAACCCACATTAAAATCTGCCCGGGTTTATGAAATCATTTACAGGCTCTGAAGTTAGTTGCTGTGTTCAGGTTTGGTGGGAAAATCTTCAAGAGAGCAGCGCTCTTTCAAATCAAACCAGATGCCTCCCCGACAGAGCACCGTCCTTTTGCCTCTTCGCTGTTCTCCTGGAACAGGTTAGAACAGCGACCAGCACACGCCTTTTCGGGGGCATTTCAGGAGATCTGAAGGCAAGGGGGACTGACGGCTCGAGGTGCTGGCGGCAGCTGCGACCAGGGCCCGGTCGGGCCCAAATCCCTGGGACTCGGACCCTGCCTCCAGTCCTCGCAGTGACACCGTCTGCGGTGACTTGCTTTGCCTGAGCTATAGACAGACAGACACTTTACACAGAGAACACCCAGGGGATGGATGGAGGCTTGCCTGGACGGACACCTTCCTGCAGCGACAGATCAGGCCTCCTTTGATTAAAAAACAAAACAAAAAAACAAAACCAAAAACTAACAACAACCAAACCGAGCCAAATGAACCCAAACTAAAGAACCTCAACAAAACACCACCAAACCAAGCCCCCAAAGCCTTCCACCAGTCCATCAGATTTCAGGACAAGCAAGCGCATTGAGCGAGGAACCCTTCTGCCTCGCCTGGCTTAGTTAGCTCTGCCTTTTTCTGCGCGTCTGGGTGGGAACTGGCAGGGTCCGGGCGTTAATATTTTAATTAATCGGTGAAAATCGAAGCCCTATTTTCGTTATCAGGGGACCCTGGATCCCCCCTTAGAAGGGCGAGGGGGAGAAAAAAGGTGTTTGAAAGCAATCTATTTGGCTGGTGTTGGGGGTTAATGACAATTGCCCGAGATAAGTGAATTATCAAAGCCGCGCGTCTCCCCGATCTCCAAATCCATTACATTGCTGGCCGTCTAATTAAATACGTAAGTATAATAAAATCATATTTTATGACTATTTGAGGGTAATGAGATTAGTCTTTAGAAGCGATCGCCACATATTAAAGATGCTGCTGTCTATCGGATGTTAATAACCTTAAATCAAAGTGTATGGAAACTATTCACTATAAATTAAAAGAAAATTCTTGGATTCCTAATAAGCCCAGAGCTTTTCGGGGACAGGAGGGCAGATGAGATACGTAATGCTGTGTGTGTGTGTCTGTGTATGTATGTGTGTGTGTATATCTGTGTGTGCCTCTGTGTGTGTGTGCGTGCGTGTGTGTCTGGGTTTAAATGGGGGTTGGGGGGACGAATGAGAGAAAACTCCGAGTGGACAGCAGTCCAGGGCTGTTGGGGTGGGGGTGGGGGGCATTTGTCTGTGCTTGCTACCCGGCGACAAGGAGGAAGAGGATGCTCGCAGCCCCAGCCCGCCCTGAGCCTCTTCCCCTCTTTGCCCTCCAAGCCCAAGTTGGAGGCTGTCAACAATGCTGTCTTTGTGGTGCCTCTCCTAAAATCTCCGGCCCCGACCTGAACTCGCCCCCAGCCCAGCCTAACGAAAGGAGAAAGCTCCAAGCCTTCGCTAGCGTCTTTAATTCAGATTACACGCGCCCAGGCGATTTAAATCTGATTACCAAATTAGAAGGTTTTAAAACAAATCCTCCTAAATCTGATACTGTTGACTAAAGAGGAAAAAAAAAAGTTCTCTAAGCCCGTCACATAAGGTAGCGATCCTGCCCCGAAAGAAAGAGACTTTGAACCCTTTTGGACAACCAAGGCAGCTGCCCCCCTATTTGGGGCGATATTAAGGGGAAATGAATGCAAATCTGTGCTCAGAAGCCATCTGGCCTGGAATGGGGGCGTCAGCTGCTCCTCACACCAGGCTCGGAGGCTGAATCCATTTCAGCTCATTTTCGACATCATCTGGTCCTGCACCCAAAGCGTGGCAAATACGGTCTTTATCATTTACCAACTTTATCTTTTTTTTTCTTTTTCTTTCTTTCTTTATATATATATATGCATATATGACATATGTATATGTAGACATATATATTTTTTTTGGTCACTGGGCGGCGGCGGCGGGTGCTGCTGTTGCTGGCTGTGAGTTGCATCCTGCCACGCCGAGAGAGTTTGGCTGGAGCAAGGGGGTCCTGGGCCCCCAGCCCAGACCAGCCCACCCCGGCGCCTTCGGCCCTGCTTGCCCCGCCAGCCCGCTGCTCTCCACCCGGGGGGAAGGAGGAGGCAGACTGGATATGCCCCTCTGTGCTCCTCCGAGAACAGACACTTTGGCTTGTAGTAAGGAGAGAAGGAAAGAAGGAGGGAGGGGGAAGGTGAGGGAGGAACAGAGAGAAGGAGGGAGGCAAGTTAGCTAGGTGGAAAGCTTCTGCTAGAGAGAGGAGCTGGGGCACCTTAATAAAAGATTAAACTGCATTGGGGGGGGGGAGGAATCAACTTGCCACGTAATTGATTAGTTAGCTTCGATTGAGAAGATGACAGTGAGTGTCCTCACCAAGCAAGAAAGGCAACAAGGAGAGTGCTCGACTTCTGTCCTCCCTATCCTTTTCTTTTTCCTCCTTCCCTTTCTTCCCTCCTTTCTTCCTTCCCTCCCTCCCTTCCTTCCTCCCTCCCTCCTTCCTTCCTCCCTCCCTCCCTTCTTTCCTTCTTCCCTCCCTCCCATCCTTCTTTCCTTCTTTCATTCCTTCCTTTCCTCCTTCCTTCCTTTCCTCCTTCCTTCCTTCTTTCCTTCCTTCCTTCCTTCCTCTTTCCCTTCTCTCCTCTTATTTCTTACTTGTCCTTCCTCTCTTGTTTCTTTCCCTTCTTTTTTCCCTCCTTTCTTCTTTCTCCCTCCCTCATTTCTTACTTGTCCTTCCTCCCTTGTTTCCTTCCTTCTTTCTTACTATTTTTTTATTCTTCTTTCTTTTATTTTTATCTCCCTTTACTTTCCTTTTTTTTAAGTGGAACATCCAGAGCCTGTTCAATGTGAGCTGCCTTCCAAAATCTGTTTCTTTTCAGTTTCATTTCTTAACTTTAGATAAAGTGGAAAGGAAAAGTGTTCTTTGCATAGGAACACCTTCTATCGAGGAGAAAAGTCAAACAAGCCACTGTACATTGACAGACGGGGTGAGGGGAAAGGAAAGAGAGAGAGAGAGAGAGAGAGAGAGAGAGAGAGAGAGAGAGAGAGAGAGAGAGAGAGAGAGAGAGAGAGAGAGAGAGAGAGAGAGAGAGATTGGGGGGCGGGGCAGAGAGGGAGCCGGTCTCGGGCTGGCTCTGGGAAGCTTGGAAGGACCTAAGTCCTGACCTTAGCAAAGTTAGTCATGCAGAAGGTGTGCGGATTTGAATGCAATTTGCATGCAGCAGCCAAGACCTCCCGAAGTCGCAAGCCTCCTTCTTGGAGGGTGTGAAGTGTTCCTTTTGTGTGAATTTACGGGGCGAGGCTTCAATGAGCCCCCTCAAATTTGCATTTAAATAGCGACATCAAGCGATTCGCGTGCCACACACCAGTGGGCTCCCAGATGTCAAGCCGGAGTCAGTCAGATGGTCATTGCCCAGCTGTCCTCCTCAGCATCATACCAGAGCAGGCAGTGACCTTAAAGAGACAGGACTCTTTCCTGCCTCCCCCCCCCCACTGCCACCCCATCGCACCCCACTAGTCTAAGGCTATCCCCGCTCCCCACCATCCGGGTTCCCAAAGCTAAGGATATTTGTCGGGCCTTTCTTCCGTGGGTTCCAAGGGTGGAAGGCATAGCCTTGACTCAGTTAGGCTGGAGAGGAACCCGAGAAAAGCGGGGAAATTCAGTTTCACTATCCGGTCCTCGCCCCCACCCTCCGTTTTCTGTTCTAGCCGCCGGAGCGGCTCTGCGTATTGATGCCCCAAGTTCAGTTGAATAAGACCGGGCATGCCCTACAAGCGTCCATATTGTCGTGGTCGTTGTCGCTATCCTCCTGGCGTTCTCTTTCCTTTCCCTCTTTATTCAGTCCCCTCCAACCCCGACAATCTTCTCTGGACGAATCACCTGTCCTCTCATTCCCATTTCTCGTGCCCACCTATAGGCACATACATGAATATTTCTTGGCTTTTTCAATCCCCCAACTTCGTCTCCTATGTGGTTGTGGGCCAGGGCTATGTGTAGAGGTTCTGCTCTGGAGAGCAGTGGGGGAAGGTTGGGGGGTGGCGATGGGGTACGATGGGTGTACGAACTCCAGGGTGCGTCCAGCGCTTGGCCGGCCAGTGCCGCAGGTGATGAGGGTAGGCTCCCTCCCTCCCCCCCCACCCCACCGGGGGGACAATGAAGCTCCGGGAACGCTGCCTAGCCAGGGCCCACTTTCCCCAAACAAACCAACAAACTGGTAGACGGACTACAGAGAACCCAAGCGACTCCTTTCCGGGGATCCCCGGGTCTTTCGTAACTAGTCGGCTTTCAGCAACCCGCTTAAATGCAGGACTGAAAAGACAAATCTCCTGAAAATCTCGCTTCCTTGGCTGCCCGGGAGTAAGGGCTCCCTGGCGTGGCAGGCAATTGGAAACACGTACCAAGGTCAACCCCAGTTAAAGCCTCCTTGGCCAAGCTCCGGTCGCTACCAGAGAGAAGCCTTCAAGGTGCGAGTGCGCTGGGTGGCCAGGGTGCAGAGAAATCGGTGGGAGAAGGACAGATTCCAGACAGCCTCAAGCTTAGGCCAGTCGGCCTTGGTAGTGGAGTCTCGATCTGTATAAAGAGCCTGAAGGCACCTCGTGCCCTCGAGGAGCGGAGAGGAGAAGGTGGAGAACGCAGGGGAAACTAGGGAAGCCTGTCTCCCAGGGAGGCTGCGGGAAGAAATGCCTGTGTCCATCCCGTCTTCTCGTGCCCTTTCTGGGGGACGCCTGACGAGGGGCGGGTCCTGAGAAGGCGGGAACCCCAGAAGGCTCGCTAAACAGATACGCATCCTCTTGGATGGGGCCTGAGTCCCTCCCCTCCCCACTCTGACAAGTTACAGCTTTGAAGCCTGCCCCCCAAAGAGGTCACTTTGGGGGCCAAGGGTCTCAGACCTGGCCAGTGGGTTATTGGCTGTCCGAAGGGATCTGAGACTGGCATGGAGACTGGGAGGAAGGGAAAGGGGAGCGAGTGCTTTGCTTCTGGCTTTTATAAACCAAGCAGGTTGAAGGAAGAATCCTTCACATTTGTCTGAATTAACAGATGCGGCCTGAACAAACTTTCCCTGCCGGTTTTTCTCATACCGGGAGCTCGAGTAGTCAATTCCTATTCATGTTTCGCGCTCTGTTGTAAAAACTCTCGTTTCGATTCCGTTTCGGATTCTCCAGGGATGCGGACAGAAGCCTAGCAAAGCGCGGGTAACTCCAGTTGGGCAGCCTGGCCTCTCCCTGAAGAGGGAGCATTCAGAAAGTCCAGCAAAGCTTCAGGTTGGGACAGATCTCTCGTCCGGCGCTAATGTCCAGCTTCCCCAGCCAGCCCTGGAGTCCGACAAAGGCCCGCCCTGCCCGACGGCATCTAATAACGAGGGGAGCAGGCGGCTCGCGGGTCCCATGAGTGCCCGTGCCCTGGGCACGCGAGAAATTCTCCGACCCCTGTTCCGCCTATGGATGGCAAGACGCAGTGGCTGGGCCTGAGAGCGTGGAAGTTCAAGAATCCCGAGCCCTATTGACTTTACCAAAGGATAGTAATCGTCAAAAAAGGCTGAAGCCCACCCGGCCAAACACTAAACTTCATCCCCAAGTCAGGTTTCCTAAACCCCAGTCAGCTGAGAGGTGAGGCCGGGAAGTTTGATGAACAGCGCCTCCTGGGGGACGCAGAAGAGACTTCTAGCGCATCTCGACTTCTGGATGCCGAGAAAACAAGAATTCGGGGTTCTGTGCTCCTGAGGTGCCAGTTAGATTCACAAGGTCCGTCCTAGGAAAGGGCTCAATTCCAAGGCCCGGGAGCCTCCGTGTCTTTCTTTGTTCCTTCGGCTGAGGGTCGGCTAACCCGACCCAAGATGATTCCTTTAATTTAGGCAGCACCCGGGAGAGAACTGGGGGGCGGGGGCAAGGTAAAAGACAGAGGGAGAGAGCAGAAGGAGACTGACTCTATTGCCCAAGGAAGGGTTTTCTCTAGCGTTACATAGACAGAGGAGCATCCACGAGCTGAGACGCATTTGGGACCCCTGACCAAGGTCGATGCTGGGGGCGAGAGGCGTGGAGATGAGAAGAGGGTGGATGCTTGGGCGCTGGGATAGACTGACTATTCCTCGCAGGGTGTCCAGAGACTACTGGGAAGCCCGCTCCACAAATAAGCGAGGTTTCCGCCTACAAACAAACTCCCGAGAAGAACCCGACATGCTGGATTTGGGGCTTTATAGCTCCTGCTTCAGTTAGTGAAACACCATTCAAGAAATTCGGGCGGGGGCAGAGGAAGGCTGGTCAGACACCCCCTTTCCAAAATTTTGTCTTTATTGCCGGAGTGGCATTCTTCGTGAAAGCCAGGGGGCTTTCCTGCCGGCGGGTCTAATGTGCGTGAGTCGGGGCGGGGCGGGAGAAGAGGACGAGACCCGGCCAAGTCAAGCTGGTAGCTTGGGTTCCCTCAAAAGGAGCCAGGAAAGAAGAAAGCCTACTCTTCTTTCCCGGAAGGGAGAAGGCTGTGATGCCAGGGTGCCAACGGGTACCAGAAGGTTCTCACAAAGAAGCGTGAGTTTTTCCTTCCCTTGTCCGGGATGCTCCCCAGAGTTTCCCATCCCAGTAAGTTGGAGTGTGGTAGGCGCGCATCTCACACCTGCTCCAGACCAAGAAGTTCGGGCCTACACTCCAGGCTTCTGGCGAGTGAGCAGCGGAAGCAGCACTTCGGGATCTCACTGTCACCCCAAGGGTGGCTCCGGGCAGTTTCGCGGACGAGCCCCTCCCCCCTCCGCGGGCTGCCATCAACACCCCAACACACCCCAAGTGTGCAAACAAGGATCGATCCGATCATTTCAGATATTATAATTGGCTTTAATTAAACACACTGCGTTCTAATTAACTCTGAAATTTTCTCCTGCTTTGGGACGCCAGCGTCTGATTTGATATTGTCAGTCCAGATGTCCTAATAAAATGCAATTCTCCACTCAAGGCTTCAATGTTCACCAAGAACAAAATGCAAATTAAATGTAAAACCCAAAGTATCGCCAAAGGTGTCGTCAAGAAAGGTGTCTCCAAACTTCTCACTTTTTATGACGCTGCAGTTAAACGCAGATTGCAGCCTGGCTCTCTCTCTGGCCCTCTCCCCAACGCTTGCCCAAGGCTTAACTCCTTGGTAGACTCAGGGGGAGTAGCTCGGGCCACTGGGAGTGCGGGTGGGTAGGGATTGGGGATTGCGCCCAGGGTTCTCAGCCCAAATGAGCCCCGGGGAAGAAAACCTGGGCCAGATTCAGCTAGAGAGAGAACGAAGCAAGAGAGCCTAGTCCGAAGCTGGCAGTCCGATGTGGGGGTGGGGTTGGAGGGGGTGGAGCAGTGGACTTTGAGCAGTCCAGAGTGGACTTACAACAGTGCCCATTAGGTTAACCAGCCCTGTTTCAAGCCACTCCTCGGCTTCCTGGTGGCCAGTTGTTTTGGTCCCACCTGGGCCATACCAGACAGTCGGTCCCCACCAGGCTGAACCATTCCCGTCCTCACCTGGGAAGCAGAGGCCAGGCCTAACTGACCTGAGCTACGGTCTTGAGTCCCAGGCCGGTGGTCATCAGTGACAGAAAGAAAGGTGGTGGGACAATAACCCCCCGGGCCTTCCCTCCTGGGGCGAGCGCCTTTCTCATTCAGCCTTTGCCATGTTCTCTTGGGCATTCGAAGCTAAGTCCTACAAGTGGAAGAAGACTCCTGCCCTTAGGCTATGGGACGTCCCATTGGGCTCCCCCAACCCGCGGCCCCAGGGTTCTTGAGTAGTCCCTGAACTGAGCTCGAGTGCCCCCCCTTCCCCCCACCCCACCGCGAGTCTGAGTCTCTTTCTCGGGAAAACTCAGTCTCTCTCTATCTCTGAGGTCTCTGGCTCGTACTTTCTTCCTAGTCCAGCCCGGCGGGTTCCCCGAAAGCCGGGACGGCTTCCCCTCTCAAGCCATTGGGACCCTGCCCCCCTCCACCCGCAGCACCCTCCACTCCTGGAAGCCCTCTGAGCCGTCGCTAATTTCGCTTTGTGACAAAGGCCGCGCGCCGCTGATTTGCATTTTCTTTAGGACATTGAAATGAGGAGCCGGGCGGTTGAGCTGCCCAGGGCATAGCTGGGGGCCATGCAGAAATAAAAACGGGGAAAGAAAAGAAGAAAGAAAGAAAGAAGCAGGCTCCTCTCCTAGACTATTAATAAGCAATTTGTCCCGCTGAAATTTACATGGCAAAGGGAAGGCGAGTGGCGGCTCCCCGGAGCAAAGAGCCGGGCCAGCCAGAGAGCTAGGGAGCATGCCGGCCCCACCTCGGCCCCTGCCGTCAGGCCCTAGCTGATTGATGGGGGCCACTGTGGCTAAACTTTCCCTCCAGGTCCCAGGCCCACAAGTCTGGCCACAGAGCTGTGGAGGTTGCACGTGGCTGGCCCTGCAGCTCATTTACACACACATTGGAGCCTGGGGATGGGGGGGGGGGGAGGCTGCAGACACCCACCCCACCCCACTCCCCATCGCCCCTCCACGCTTGTCTAGACCCGGGGCAGTTGGGCCTGGCCTTAGAAGAGCGGCAGAAGTTTAGGTAGATGTGGATAGTGCCCTTCCTCGACAAGAAACCCAAGTGGCTAGCTCCGATGCATCCCATTCGTCCCGGCCAGCTCCCGGCTCCCGCCCCCTCGGGCAGCTCCAGTCAGCGAGTCTGGAAGATACAGGCTGGAGTCTAGCGTGGGCGCGGGGCGCCATCTGCAGGGCTCAGAGCAGCCGCCGAAGCTGCTGCCTCTGCCAACGAGCCTCCAACGCCTCCTCCTCCTCCTCCTCCTCCTCCTCCTCCTCTTCCTCCTCCTCCTCCTCCTCCTCCTCCTCTTCCTCCTCCTCCTCCTCCTCCTCCTCCTCCTCCTCCTCTCCTTTCTCCTCCTCCTCCTCTCCTCCTCCTCCTCTTCCTCCTTGTCCTCTCCCTCTTCCTCTTCCCCCTCCCCTCCTCCTCCCTTCCATGCTTCTTTCCTCTTCCCCCTCTTCCTTCCCCTACTCCCTCTCCTCCCTCTCCCCTTTTTCTCTCCTCTTCACCGTCATCCCTTTCACCTCCTCCCTCCTCTTTCTTAATAATCACCCTTGCTCCCAGTCCTCTTTCCCGACCACCTTGAGCTCCCTTCTTCCCTTCCGAGCGGTGGGGGCAGAGGGCCGCCGGCTTGTTTGGTCTCCCTCCCAGGTTCCCACACTTTCCTGGACTCCCCTGCTCCTATAGGGATGACCGCTAGGAACTTGGCAGCCCTGCCCGTCAGCTTTACCCGGGCCAGGGCCTCAGGCCCGGGATTCCTGGCCAGCTAGGGGACAGGTAGGTAATGTAAAGATAATGCGCTTTGATTTGTTAGTCTAAGTCTGCGGTTGGAGAGTTGATGTCCCCGCAGACCAGGCGAGCTTTTTTCCTTTATTTATTTTTATTAAAACATCAATCTACTCTGGAGCTGGGTGAACTCCGTTTCACCTAGAGAACATAAAATTCCCCATACCCAGGAAATAAGCAGCTTTCATAAATCAGCCGCATTCCTGACAGATCGATCAATTTGGGGCCGTTAATCCGAAAGGAGGAGTTTTAATTGCTTCCCTCTTTGGAGGCGCGGCACCTCTGAGGTGCACTTGGGCCGGACTCTGCTGTCCTGGCTGCGGTGCTGGAAGAGCGGCTGTCCTAGCCAAACACCGCGGTGCCCAGCAGCACCGTGCCACGCCGACCCCGCCCTGTCCCTGCCCATAGCCCAGCCCATCTGCGCCAGAGTGAGGACCACTGCAGTGCCCACGTCGGGGGAGCCTCGGGGCTACTCGAATTCCCCGACTGCTGAGCCGACAGTCCAGGTGGAAAGGAGAGAGGAAGAGGTAGGCACCCTGTCTGCAGTAGGCTGAATACCTGGAGAGGAGGCCTGGGTCTATCTACCTGAGGAAGTGCTCTGCCAAGGAGCCAGACTGACGATGTCTGGTCAGGCCTCCCCTAACCTGGACAGGAAACCCTAGGGCCAAGTGTCCCACATCTGCCAGCATCTGGGCGACTCCTGGAGATCTCTTGCCCCAACCTCCCATCCCCGAGATCCACATAAGGCATATTTCTCAGCAGGGCTGAGTCAACCTCTTTCCAGGGGAGCTTGAACTGGTGATGCTACCCTGGACCAACTCAAGCATTGTGGGGTGTGGTGAGGAATACCCCTGTCCCCAACTTGGGGCTGGACTGGCCTGGGTTTCTGAGAAAACATTGTCAGAAAAGGGCAGTTTATTGGGGAGGTAACAGGAACACAGTCACTGTACACAGTAGGTGCTTCATAAATGCTCGTGGAATTGAATAGCCAGGAGGTTTCACTATGGAGAGGAGGTGGGCAGATGAGGATGTTCCTGTACTTTACACACAGTGCCTCGAGGGCAGGCCAGAGAAGGACACCTGGATACCGTAGAGGAAGTTTGCAGGTGATCTGCCTCTCTGGGATTACTACTTGGGCAAAGAGTAGCCCTTCTGTGTTGCACTGTGGGTGTCTAGGAGCAGACTTCTCCATACTGATATAAAGAGAAAATCGTTGGGGGGGGGGGCAGGGAAAGACAATCCACGTCCATCGGATGCTTCTCTCTTGTGATTTTTTTTTCATATTTACTGACCTGCCAGTGTTGTGTCCTAAGCTTAATTCTGAGCTCCCCAAAGGCCTCCAGTTGCCAGTGCATTACCAGGCACAGAGGAGGCGCTGAAAGAATGATCTTTCAGGAGTAGGGCTTAAGGGCGTACTGCCTGGACTTTTCCCAGTGCTAGAGAGAAGTGTGTTCCCTTTCTCTGTCCCTTGGGTGACAGAGAACATCATTTGTCCCATTAAGTTGCACTACACAAGCCTGTCTGTGGACCTCCCAGGTGTCAGTTACCAGCCAAAGAGCTGTGCAGACAAAGACCAAAAGGGTCCCAGTTCTCCTGAGGTGTGCAATATGATGTGCACAGATATCTAAACCCAAAATAATTTGAGAAAAGGATCAGCACAGACAACTAGGGGAATGGGGAAAGGCTTTCTTTGGGATTTGGCTCCTGATCTGGCAGTTCCTGAAAGAAGAAAAGGGCTTTGAAAAGCTAGTGATAAGGAAAAAATTCTTCGTAGGCAAGGACAGCCAGTCTAGGAAAGGGCTTAGAGGCAGGAGGTGGCTTTGGGAAATATTAGACCTGAAGAGCCAGTCAGGTATAGAGTCCAGACTGACTCTAACACTTCCAAGCTGTGTGGTTCTAGTCAAGTCACTGACCCTGGGACTACTCCCCAGGTGGAATTTACTAAGTCACAGGTGAAAATAAATGGTAGAGTTATCCCTTGAAGAGTTTCCTATGAAATCATAGACACAGGGTGTGACACACATGCGCCTGCACACACACTCAATTATCTTGGAAGGTTGGCCAGGGGAGAGAACACAAGCTCTGGCTGATTCCAGCTTGCATGGAAAATGAGAGTTCTGTGTGGACCATCTGAAGCTGTTCTCCCTGTCCCTCAGACTCCCTCCCACCTTCAGGTCATCCTGGATTCCTTACTCTCTCTCACCCTCATTATCCCAGCAGTTGCCAATTCCACAACTGCAACATCCCTAGAGTAAGCCCCTGTCTCTCCTTGGACACTGCCCCGCCCACGCTATACCTTGTTATACCTTGTTATACCTTGATTGCTGCAGCAACTGGCTGATGGGTCTCGCTTCTGGTTTTTCCAGTCTTTTTAAACCTTACTCCACCTACCACAGACACTCTTCAGTACAGGGCCACTGGCCTCCTTGTTGTTCCATGAACAAGACACTCTATCTCTCTGCTCTGGATATTTTCTCTGACTTTTGGCCATGAGACCCCTTTAAAAGAAACAATGCAAGTAGCAACAGTTTGGTCAACAGAGCAATGATGGGCCCCAACCCAACTGTAACTTAGAGACTTAATGAGTTGCTGGAGGATGAGAGGTTAAGGGACTTCCCATGGTGGCACAGAGTATTTTTTAAATTTTTTTTGCCTTTTTTTTGGAGGGCGATTGGGGTTAAGTGACTTGCCCAAGGTCACACAGCTAGTAAGTGTGTCAAGTGTCTGAGGCCAGATTTGAACTCAGGTCCTCCTGACTCCAGGGTCGGTGCTCTATTCACTGCACCACCTAGCCACTCCAGTGGCACAGAGTATAAGAGTCGTAGGCAGGATCTGAATTCTTATGCATGTACCAAAATATGTACCAAATACAAAGAAAGTGCAAAATCAGACCTGTAATAGGGGGCATGAGAGAGAATATTCCTCTCAATCCTTTTAAAAAAGAATTTGGTATTGGCAGCAATCCTTCTTACTTTCCTTGAGTCTGGGCTAGATTTGGTAGAAGAATGTGTGGCTACTTCTGTTGGCTCTGGCTTGGGGGGATCTCCATATCCCCTACTCCTCTGGCCCCTGGGACAGGGTCCTCCCCTTCAGAAGCTCCAAGAGGGTCTGACCCCAGCTCCAACACAGCACACACTAGCATTCATTTCAAGACTTTGGTCATGGCTCCCAATGGACCTTCCTGCCTCCAGTCTCTCCCCTCCCTCTCTCCCACACAGCTGCCAAGCCTGTCTTCCTAAAACCCGGTTGTGGCTGTGTCTGCTCCTCAAACATCTCCTCTACCTTTCGGATGAAGCCCAGTATGCTCATTTGGACATCTCCAACCCTCTCCTGGCTGGCCCCTCCTGCCTGTTTTGTTTCCTGTTTCTTCCTTTCATATCCTCTCTATCCCAAATGAGCCTATTAGCTATTGCCATGTACATAGCGTTTCCTCTCTTTACCTCCATGACTGTGTGCTGGATCTCTCCCATGCTGAGAATTTACTCTAATCTAACTGCTGCTCCCTTGAATTTCTAGCTTTCTTCAGGTGCCATTTCCCAAGCAAGGTCTTTTCTTCTCCCTCTCTAGGTAGTGTGGTCTGCCTTTTCAAATGTCTGTGTTTGTGTATAAATACACATGCATATCTATGTGTGTAAATACACACATATGCATATGTATACGCACATACATTTTATTGTGTTTGCATGTATGTGCACACACACATATGGCGTACACACTGAATTTTCTTTTCTGTTTTCCTGTTTTGTTGTTGTCCATAGAAGGGACATAAACTACTTAGGCTCAATTAAAGTCACCAAGCAGTTGTCAAGTTCTTATGCCAAGCTGGCACAGTGCTCATCACTAGGATGAAAACCAAGCAACCCCTCTTTCAAGGAGCTTAGTTTCTTGGAAAGAATCCATTTGAATACTGAGAAGTAAATACAAAGAAACACAATGTACCTTCTGTACCAGGATGGGGGAAGGGTGTGTGGCCAGAGCTCACAACTGAGAATGAAGAACCACTCATGGCTTCTCATAGGGGATGGGATTTGAGCTGAGTCTGGGAGGGAGCTGGATAGTACAGAGGTGAGAAAGGAGAGCATTCCAGGCAGAGGAGTCTTGGGGACTTGAGGACAAGGAATAACTTGGAGGGCAGGCAGGGGTTGAGATTTCTTTTTGTACCTGACTCCATACCCTGCACATAGTGGTGCTGAGAAAGAGAGGTGTGTAGAGAGAGACGGGGGAGAGAGACAGACAGAGAGACAGACAGAGAGACAGAGAGAGAGAGACAGAGACAGAGAGAGAGAGACAGAGAGACAGAGAGACAGAGAGAGACAGAGAGAGACAGAGAGAGAGGAAGTGTGTGTATGTACATATATTTGATGAGTTTTATTAAATCCAATTTTCACTACAGTTTCATCTCCCAAAGGAAGAGCCAACGTGCACAGCATGAGTGGTCATCTCTCCCTATCTGGCTCCTGGTTTCGTTTGGAATCTTTTTAGTCAAATCAGTAAATGTTTGTTAAGCCCCTATTATTCCAGGTCCTATGCTAAGTGTAAGGGACACAAAGAAGGGCAAAAACTCCTTTTCACCCCTTGAGGACCTTCCAATTAAATGGGGGAGATAACATGCAATAGGTGTGTTCTTTCAAGAGCCATATAAGGTGATTGGAGGTGATCCCAGACAGAGGGAAGGCACTAGTTGTGGGTGTTATTTCTCAGATTTCACTGTGAAAGGAAGGATACATTGAATCATGAATCCCAATGGAAGAAAGGTTATCTTTGTATTGGACCCAAATCCTGCTTTCACCACACAGAGCCATGATCCATTAGTGAATCTGAGTACTGGTTGTTGTCCAGGACACTGATCTGTGGCTGAGCTTGGACACAAATAGCCTGTGTGAACATTTGGGGTGGATTCTCTAAATTTTCTCATCTTGAAGTGAATTTGGCACAGGAAAAGAATAAGACCCCCAGCATTGCATTTCACTGTTCTGCCCTACTACACCCTCCCTGCAAATTCCTCATCACAGCTAATTACAGGTTCTTGAAGAAAACGCCAAAAGGTGGTTCTGTCCCAAGCTGCAAAGGATTCAAGGATGAGACTGTTATGGACTGCACCGAGGTCGGTGGAGGACTGGTCCGGGTGAAGTCCGAGAGAGGCTCAGCTTTGTGCTGGCCATGGGTGATCCATCATTAGGCTACAGAAGCTCACAGAGGCTGACAGCTAGAGGGGGAGACATCATCTCTGGGCGAAAGGGACACCTACAGGTCTGCTGGCCACAGCCCAGGGTTTGCTTCTGCTGGGGTGGGGAAGGGGAGGAAAGAGAACATACATCTATGTAGTACCTACTGTTTGCTGGGCATTAGGTACCAGGTTAAGTGATTTACAAGGATCATCTCATTTCATTCCAACAATAGCCCTGGGAGATAGAAACTATAATCACACCCATTTTGCAGCTAAGAGAACAGAAGAAAACAAAGACTGACTGGGGTTCTTAAGTGTCTGAGTCTGGATCTGAAATCTTGTCTTTCTGACTGTAGGCCCCGTGCTCTATTCAGTGTGCCACCTAGCTGGGGGGAGGGGAGGCAGAGAGGTCCGAGCTGCTCTTATTAGCACGAAGACTGATTATTGGCTAGCGAAGTCAGCTTCTGTGCTCTCTTGGCCTCCCTGTTGGGGGCAACAGCTTTCTACCAGCCAAACCCTTCAGTGGCTCTATAGCTTCTAGAATGAAGATGCCAATTCTTCAGCCTGGTGGCGAAGCAGTTCCTGGTGACCATCCCAGCCTTATGCCTCTCTATTGACTCAAGGACCATGATCCAATGGAAAGAACTCCTAGGGGTCAGGGACTCTCTCCTATTGATTTTGCACGTTCCACCACATTTATTACAATGTCTCCACCATAGGAGATGCTCAATAAATATTTATTGAATGAATGAAGAAAAGAATGAAGGAAGCCTTGTTTCATGGTCAAAGAATGCAATATTTGCTGTCTAGCAAATGCTCAGCTGAAGACCCAGTGAAATAACTTTGTGAAGTGTTCAGCAGTGCCTGACACACAGGGAGCTGCTGCAGAAAAGCTTCCCCCTTCCCCCCTGAGTAACAGAACCCTTAGAAGGGCGGCAACAAGGCTCTGCTACATGGCAGTGAGTTGGTGCCATGTTTATCTTTCACCAAGGGGAGGGAGGGAGCCAAACCAGTCCCTCTTCTCCCTGATGTTTGTGCTCCCTTTGGCACAGAGAAAGGTAACACACACCCACGTATGTACCCACACATGTGCTCACACATACATGCTCTCTCTCACACACACATACACACACCCTTAGTTTTATTCTTAATCATCATTAGGATGAAACAAGGCTGCTTTCACATCTTCGGTTCATGACTATTCATTGTGTATCTGGCTCTTGACCTCAGGGCCTCCCCTTGAAGCAAAGCATGAAGCGTCTTTGGGCAGCGCAGTGTATCATGGCTCAGACGGTGCCTTTGTCCTTTAGTGGCCCCACTTCAGGGGGCTGTCTCTCCTTCCTCACCTCTCAGTCTTCACTCAGGACTTTCCAGTGCTATAATGTGAGAAAAAGGTGAAATGTTTGCTTTTGTCTCCATGTAAGGCATTGACATCAGAGATCTTGGGTATCTTCATTGGAAGTGGGCTGGGGTCTGTTCCTGGGAAACCAGAAGGTCCCAGGGAGGGACATGAAGCCTCAGGCTGCCCTTCCTGGTGAGGAGGTCAGCTGTGAGTTGGCTCAGTCGGTTTGGGTACAATCTGAATTGATTGAGATGGTAAAAAGAGGTCCCACCCCATTTGTGGTTAACCGGGAAAGTTTCTATACATCACGCACACCTTGCCTCTCCCTCACTTATGTGACCTGTAGGTGGCTGTTTAATTTGTACCTTCATATAATATTAGAGCAGGGAGCCTGACATAGTGAGGGGGCCTTGAACAGACCATGTGGGAATGTAACAAACAAGCAAAAGCATCTGTATGTCTGTGAGGACGGAGGTGCATGTGTGTATTGTGTGAATGTGCCTGAGTGTGGTATTTTGTTTCTGTCACCTGAATTCTCCAATAAAAGGCTATGATTCTTGCCATTGCATTGCACAAGTGATCAGAACAATTACTCACCTGGATGGACCCTACCTACTCCATACATCCAATATAAGACCAACCAAATTGAATCAATGGTTCTGTGCTATCCAACATCACCCCAGAGGTGGGCATGAAGGTAACAAATCAAAGAGCATGCCCAATTGGCAGAGGCCCACCAGTAGAGCATGGTTATTTTAATCCATTAAGGATCACTGAGTTAGAGCTGGAAATTACTTCAGAGGTCACCTGGTCCAACTTCCTTATTTTGACATAAACCAAGACACCAAGAAGGAAGCAATTTTCCTAATTTTCCCACAGCAGCAAGAGGCAGAGCTAGGATTCAGTCCCAAGTCCTTTGATTCCTGATCTGACATACTTTCCATGGTTTTTTCTTTCTTTCTTTCTTTCTTTCTTTCTTTCTTTCTTTCTTTCTTTCTTTCTTTCTTTCTTTCTTTCTTTCTTTCTTTCTT
>CM053598.1:4125585-4157003 GCA_028646575.1 Pseudocheirus occidentalis | reverse complement strand
CTTATTAATTAATATATTTTATATTATTTAATATATTATTAATATTTAAATTAATTAATATGGCCGATATAATTTATAATTATATTAATTAATATATTATATAATATTAATTAATATATTAATATATCTAATTGCTTATCTTAACTGCTAATCCTATATCTAATTGCTTTCCTTCTCAATGAGGGGGGTGGGAAAGAAGGAAGGGAAAGAATTTGGAAGTTCAATAAATTGGACATGCAACTAAAAAAGCTAAAAAAAAAGAATAAATTAAAAATCTCTAACTAGATACCAAATTGGAAATTCTGAAAATCAAAGGAGAAATTAATGAAACTGAAAGCAAGAAAACTATTGAACTGATACATGAAACTAAGAGCTAATTTTTTAAAAACCCAAACAATAAAATAGGTAAAGCTTTGGTTATTTTTATTTAAAAAGAAGGAAGAAAACCAAATTATCAGTATTAAAAATAAAAAAGGTGAATTTACCACCAGTGAAGAGGAAAGTGAAGACAATTAGGAGCTATTTTGCTCAACTGTAGGCCAATAAATCTTACAGTCTAAGTGAAATGGATTAATATTTACAAAATATTAATTGCCCAGATTAACAGAAAAGGAAATAAAATACTTAAATAATTCCATTTTAGAAAAATGAATTGAACAAGTCATTAATCAACTTCCTAAGGAAAAATCTGGGGTGGAGCCAAGATAGCAGAGTAAAAACAGGAACTCCGCTCAGCTTCCACTCTAACCACCTCCAATAGCTGTAAAATATGACTCTAAAACAAATTTTAGAGCTACAGAACCCACAAAGTGACAGAGAGAAACAAATCTCCCACTGAAGGCAGTCTGGCAGGCCACAAGGAAGGGTCTATCACATCAAGCTGGGAGCTGAGTGGAGTCCCACATGAGCTGCTTGGTCCTGGCCCCAGGGCAGCCTGACCAGCAGCACACCGACCAGAGCAGACTTCAGGAGAGTGAATCACCAGCAGCTGTGATGGTTTCCAGACTTCTCAACCCATAAAGCCAAAGAGAAAGTAAAAGGTCATTGGGGAACACTGTTTGAACTAGGTAATGGAAGAGGGCAGTCTGGCCCCTGCCCCCCAGGGAAAGGTGGCAGAGGTGTGGCAGATACAGCTGCTGCTTCGTAGTTTCCTCTGGAGCTCCTGGCCTGTAGATCATAGTGGGGCCAAGTGACCATTCAGAGGGGAGTTACTCTTGCTTTGACCTGCTTGGATCTGGATCATGGTCTTGGGTGGTGGTCCTGGAGTGTATAGCCAGTGTGCCAGAGCTTAGGGTGTCTGTAGAAAGGATGCCCTCCTCAGACCTCTGACAAAATTTTTGAAAACACCAGCAATTTGGGACAAAGCTCTTTCCATTCTGGAAGCGGAGTTCTACCATGGTAAAGAGCTCAAAAGTCAAGTAATTGACTGGCAACATGAGCAAGCAGAGGAAGCAAAATTAGACCATAGAATTCTTTTGGGGGGACAAAAAGGATCAAAACATGGAACCAGAAGAAGTCAATGAAGTCAAAACTCTTGCACCAAAATCTTCTCAGAAAAAATCTACAGGGACAGATGGATTTACAAGTGAATTCTACCAAACATTTAAAGAACAATTAGTTCTTATACTCTATAAACTATTTGGGAAAATAGGTGCAGAAGCAACCCTACTAAATTCCTTGTGTATGACACAAATATGGTGCTGATACCAAGCCAAGAAGAGCCAAAACAGAGAAGGAAAATTATAGACCAATTTCCTAAAGAATATTGATATAAAAATTTTAAATAAAATATTAGCAAAAAGAATACAGCAATTTATTATGAGGATAATATACCATGATTAGGTGGTATTTATACCAGGAATGTAGTAGGAAAGCTATCAGGATAATAGACCATATCAATAATAAAACTAACAGAAATAGCTTTTGACAATATACAGTACCCATTCCTATTAGAGCATAAGAACAAGTAGAGTTTTCCTTAAAATGATAAGTAGTATCTGTCTAAAACCATTAGCAAGTATTTTATGTGAAGGGCATAAGTTAGAAACTTTCCCAATAAGATTAGGGGTGAAATAAGGATACCCATTACCATCACTATTATTCAATATTGTACTAGAAATGTGAATTGTAGTGGTAAGAGAAGAAAAAGAAATGGAAGGAATTAGAATAGATAGTGAGGAAACAAAACTCTCACTCCTTGCAGATGATAGATATGGCATACTTATAGAATTCCAGAGAATCAACAACAAACTACTTGAAATAACTAACAATTTTAGCAAAGCTGCAAGATGTAAAATAAACCCACAGAGTTTCTATATATTGCCAATGAAGCCCGGCAGAAAGAGACAGAAAGAGAAATTCCATTTAAAATAACTGTAGACAACATAAAATATTTGGGAGTTTGCTTGCCAAGACAAACCCAGGACCTATATGAACACAATTTCAAAATATTTTTCACACAAATAAAGTCAGTTATAAACAACTGGAAAAATATCAATTGCTCACAGGTGGGCTGAACTAATATAATAAAAATGAAATTCTACCTAAATTAATTTACTTAGTGCCATATCAATAAAATTTTTAATAATAAAAAATGAATGTTGAAAACCATCTTTACATGTAATTGGAAAACATACTATTAAGTAGGAAAAATGCACATTGATTGATGAATTGATCGATTGATTTGTGGTCTTTGGTAGGGAGAAAGCCTCTGCCTTTCTTTCCCTTTTAACTTTTTTCTAGAGGTTAGAGGAAAGAAGGTGCCATGTGTCTGCATCTGGGCAGTGGTTTCTGCTGCCGGGAAGAAACCCTCAAGGTCCGCTGGTCTGATCTTATATGTTTATAGAGCAGGAAACCAAGGACAATCAAGGGGGAGTGACTTGTCCTAGGTCACAAAGGCAAGAAGTGGTTCTACAGCTAGGATTCACATTCAGATCCTCTGAATTCAAACCCAACACTCCTTCCTTGGCCCAGGAGAAGATACTCAAGTGTTCTAAGGCTTCATTGGCTTCGAATCAGCCTCTGCCTTCGTGAGAAGAGGTTTATCACCAACACAACCTGAGAGAAAACCACATCAGGCTGTGGGGTTTGCCTGTGAGCCCCATCAGGTGTGCTGTGGGACTGGCAAGCGGCTTCACTGAGACTTGTCTCCCTGACGGTACCACCGGATGTGAATATCTGATAACAACGAAGCAACAGTAGTTGTAATGGCAGATATTTGTAGAGCACTTTAAAGAGGACAAAGTGACTTTTTATTGAAACCCCACAGATGCCACACCCATTTTAGAGATAAGAAAACAGGCTCAGAAGAATGATGTGATTTGTCCTGATCATACAAGTTTCTTCCAACTCCAGAGGCAGGATTCGATTCCAGGTCTTGATTTCAAATCTAGCTGCAAGATAAAAACCTTCATTGATTGAATAGCCCCTACCCTGCATCTTTTTAGTAATGATTGAGCTGTTCAAAGCTGAAACACTTAGTCTCTCTCCTCCTCACCACATTACTCAGTGGAGCCCAACAAAACAAGCTGGCTCACAATCCAGTTTTCGGTTCCCTAGCAACCCCTGGCCAGTATTTCTGGACGGTGTTGTAAATAGTTAGGGCGGTCCCTCGAAACAGACAGATACATTTTAGCACGCATAAGTGAATAAAAGAGCATTTAGTAAGCTCCTACAGTGTGTCAAATGCAGGGCAGAGGACTGGGAATACCAAGAGAAAAGTCAGGGCAGGCTCTGTTTTCCAGGAGTTCACCCTCGGATATTGAGAACACCTTGTAAAAACAAGTCCACCCACAAGAGGACAGCAAGACCCAGGAGTCCCCAGACAAGATCAGTGCGTCTGTGACGATGCTAGGGTTTGGAGGGAATGGAGGCGGGGCAGAGAGTAAAGCCTGCTGGTCCTCCTTCCCATCGGGAGGAAGAGACTTGGTCACTGCCATTCCATCTGAGCCTTGTGAGCAGCCAAGCAGCCCAGAGGGGCTCTGGGAAGCCTGGCAATGGGAGCACAGGGAAGACAAGGGAGGAAGAAGCTGCCCATGTGGGCTTGAGTCTCCCCCCCATTACCCTCCAACACACACACACAGATCATGTCTCTGGTCCCACTTGAACAGAAAGGCCTTTTCTGAGCTGAGCAGGCCTGGTGAGGCCCCTCCCTTGGTGGTAATGGATTGGGCTGCCGACATGAGGATCTTGCTTCTGGCTCTCTAGCTTCTTCCCATATCCTCAGAGAAGCAGCTGGCTCTCTTTGGGCCTCAGTGTCTTCACCTGTCAAAAGAAAGGCTTATCAATGGCCTCGGAGGTTCCTGATCATCTGCAAACACCAGGCACAAAATAAGCTTACCCCCATCTTTCTATTTTCAAAACAATTACAAACAGGGGTGGGGCACCTGAGGTCCTGCTCTGCACTCATCCTGTGGGCTCTGGGTAATGCCCGCTGTCCCCCTAATTCCTGCTTCAGAAATGCATTTTCTGGTGAAAGGTGCTTGGCTGCTTTTCTTTCCAAGAAATTAAAAGAAAATCACTTGGCAATTCGATGTCTGCCAAGCAACGCCAGTCACACACAGGGCCAGTGCTTTACCCTGGGGAGCAAATCCAGCGGCTCAGGCGGGCTACTTACTAAGTGTGAAGGAAAACGATCAGAGGCCCATCCCTTACAAATAAGTAAGTGTTCTTGACCATCCTCCCACTGTCAACAGCTAAATGAACTTTTCTGTCTTAAGGTAATCCATGAACCTTGACCACAGCCTCAAAAGCCCACCAGCATCCTCTCGCCAACCTCTGGATTCCAAGAAACATTAAATTAAAGATGGAAAAAGGGATCGTTGATTGGAACTCAGAGAGCAAGGACAGGATTGCTTCCTATAGAATATTTATTGGTGGACTGCCCTGTTTGACAGGATCCTTTTCTCCTGAAGGATCTCACCCTATAGTAGTGACCTTCACAATGAGTGTAGTAGGGGAGTGAGAGTGTGTACATGCCAGCTTCTCCAGCCCCCCAGCCCCCACCACGAAGCACGAGGGATGTGTGCTAGAAAAGGTCAGGTCCTCTAAGGTAGACAGAAGGAGCAACTGATATATATGGCTGTGCAGAGGCCTTCCCACCAAGACTGCTTGCCTACTGGGAGCTTACCTCTGAGGCCGCAAGCCACAGTCCATCATGTCCCACACTGATGTCTGACTAAGGTCTGCATTGTAAGGTCTGGTCCTTTCAGAAAGGAGTTTTATTTTTGTCATTTATATCACAATAGTTTGGGGAAATATTTCCTTCCCTGTGCTCCCAATTGAACTCTTCCTTATCACAGAGAAAAGTTAAGCCAAAAGGTTCAATGTGGAGAAGCACTTCTGACGATCGTCATGCTGTTTCCTAAGAGTCCCCGATAGAGGAACTGTTTCATTTTCTGTTTTCTGGGACCTCTCTTGGTTTTCCAGTGACTCAAAACATGTCTTCCTTTTCATGACCTCTTTTTTTCCTTTTTAAAAAATTATTTAGTATTTTATTTCCCCCCAATTATGTGTAAAAACAATCTTTAAGGGGCAGCTCTGTGGCTGGGGGAATAGAACACCGGCCCTGGAGTCAGGACAACCTGAGTTCAAATTTGGCCTCAGATACTTAATACTTACTAACTGTGCAACCTTGGGCAAGTCACTTAACCCCAATTGCCCTGCCTTTGAAAAAAAGACATTTGTCTTTGAAAATTTTAAGTTCCAAATTCATTCCCTTCTTCTCTCCTCTCCCCTCTCATTGAGAAGTCAAGCAATTTCATATAGGTTATATGTGTATAATGATGTAAAACACATCTTTATGGTAGACATGTTGTGAAAGAAAACCAATAAAAATTCAAAGAGTGGAAAAATAACAACCACCAAGAAAAATAAAGCTAAAAAGAGCTTGCTTCAATCTCTACTCAGATCCTTCAGCTCTTTCTCTGGGGCAGCATTTTTCAGTGTAAGTCTTTCAGAATTGTCTCTCATCATCGTATTGCTGAGAAGAGCTGAGCCAGTGATAGCTGATCATCTCAGAATATTGCTGCAGTAAAAACATCCTCCTGGTTTTGCTCATTTCACTTTGCATCAGTTGATGTGAATCTTTTCAGGTTTTTCTGAGAGCAGCCCGCTTATCATTTCTTTCAGAACAATATCATTTTATCCTAATAATATACCACAACATGTTCAGCCATTCCCCAATTGATAGGCTTCCCCTCGACTTCCAATTCTTTGCCACTGTTATAAGAGCGGACACAAATAGTTTTGTACATAAAAGTCCTTTTCCTTTTTTGTTTGTTTTATCTCTTTGGGATATAAATGTAGTATTGCTAGATCAAAGGATATGGCCCTTTGGACATAGTTCCAAATTGCTCTAAAGAATGACTGAATCAGTTCACAACTCCACCAAAGGTGCGTTGGTGTCTCAATTTTCCCATGCCGCCTTCAACATTTGTCATTTTCTTTTCCTGTAATATTAGCTAATTGATAGTTGGGGGGTGATGCCTCACGGCTATTTTAATTTACATTTCCCTAATTAATAGTAATTTAGAGCATTTTTATAACTCTAGATAACTTTGATTACTTCATCTGAAAACTGCCTGTTCATATCCTTTGACTCCATTTGTCAATTGGGGAATGACTTATATTTTTATAATTTTGACTCTGTTCTCTATATATTTGAGAAATGAGGTCTTTATCAGAGAAACTTGCTGTAAAAATGTTTTCAGTTATCATGACCATTTCCCTCCATTCTCTTTCCCCTTATTTATCCTACTCACCCTTTCCTTTCACTCTGTCCATCCTCAAAAGTATTTTACTTCTAACACCTCCCTCAATCTTCCTTCCCTTCTCTCAGCCTCCCTCTTCTCTTCTCTTCTTCTCCTCCTATTTTACCATAAGGTAAAATAGAATTCTAATGAAATGAGTGTGTATATTATACCCTTTTGGAGCCAATTTTGATGAGAGTAAGGTTCATGAGCCCCTCCCCCAACTTTCCCTACATTTACCTGTTTTGTAAAAGCTGCTGTCTAATATTTAAGAGTCAGGAAATGACTTCTAAACCAAGCCACCTTCCCCTCGGCTCCTCTCCCACTTCTCCCTGGGCAGGGAAAGAAAAGACTGTGTCAGCCTTCTCAAGTGCTGAAGGTTCGATATTTTAGTTTGAAGTGTCAGGGACGTGAGAGGCCATTGACTGGAGCAGGGGTTTGCATGGACAACTCCAATTCCCCAGCCCCAAGACCTTTTGAGAATGGTGTTCCTGGGTAAGAGGGCATGCAGAGGTGACCAGGGTCTAAGTAGAAAAGAGGCAGCTGCCCTCCAGGGAGCCAGCAGAGCCTTCCCTAGCAGGTCACAGCCCTGCTAGGTGGGCAGCCTGTGTGGGGCTGAGATGAAAATAAGGGCAGAAACAACCTGAATCTAGTCATGGACCCAAGGCTGGTTAGCTGTGGGTGAAGTCCGTTACCCTCCGAAGAACACTGCACATGTATAAGATATAAGGAAAAAGCGGAACTCACATGGTGTTGTTTCAGGGCAATAACAAAGAGGAGGTACTGGGGTACTGGGGAATTCTGTGAGAAAAATGTGCACCAAAAAGCCAATTGTGTCCTTACATCAGGGCACAGGATCAAGAGTAGGAAGGGAGGGGGAGCTGCCCCTTGCGCAGGACCAAGGATTTGAAACTTGGTCCTTATCCCTGCAAAGGACACCCACTTATGACTCTTCATTTGAAAATACCTCATCTATGATAGGCATTATATAAGAAATTCTAAAGAGAAAAACCCTTGTAGCACCTTAAATGATTGTGTGTTTATGGGACTGTAGTGGGCAGAGCCTGGATTGGAATCAATTCGTGACTCCATTCCATGGAGTGCCTCTTAATCACTTACTATGGGCCAGGTACTAGGGATACAAGGAAGGAATACAGTATCTGTTTCCAAAGAGTTTATAGGCTATTGGGGGAAAACACTACACATTCTGCTAACTGGAGAGAATGAGAGTTACAAAGGGAGGATGGAGTAGGGGGAGAATCAGGACAGGATTCCTCTAGGAGGAAGCACTAGGGTGAGCCAGGAGGACGGGGGTGCTTTTAAGAAGGGGAAGTGAAAGCTGTGTGTGCTTTTCTGAGCACTGCTGCAAAGGACCTTCGAGACCCCTGACCCAGCTCTGCATTTCTGACTCATGCCCTGGGCTCCTGATAGGATCCCCATATTGGATGTACCATGTCACCTGCTGGACAAAACTCTTGGGTGACCTGCCCAGGATCCTAAGAGATCTACGTAGGGTCCCAATTCTTTGGTCTCTCTCCAATTCTATTGCTCTACGACTACAGTCCTCAGATTTTTTGGGATCCTCTTCTACTCTTAAAAATTATTGAGAATTCTCCCCCAAAGAGCTTTGACTTATAAGGGTTACATCTATTTATATTTACTGTATTAGAAATGAAAACATTTTAGTATCATTGAGAAAACAGTTTCTCATGTGCTCCCTGGCAGAGTGCTCAGGAAGCCTGCCTCAGCAGCTCTGGAGACGAATCCTGCCTCTGACACTGCTGTGCAGTCCTGAGCATGTTACTGTCCCTCTCTGAGCTTCTATTTTCTTATTTGTAGAATAGGGTAATAGGATAAGTATTACCCAGCTGATACTGTTGTGATGAAACTCCCAAGAGATTATGTGAAATGCTTTCCAAATGGCAGTTATTGTTAATTTAATCCTTAGATGATCAGAAACAAAGAAGCACTTGCAGCCATGAGAGTGCATGGGAAAATTTCAGAAGATAACAGATAGAAGGCAGCCCCCTATTAAACCAGAAGCCAGGAATGAAAAGGAAATTCTGCTTTGCCCAGGTGGGTGGCTATTGACAGGTCCTGGCACTTCTGGGTGCTCTGGAAATGCCATCAGGTTGGCACAGTGGCCAGGGTGCCCATTCCTTTTCTCACAGCACGGGTTCCATGTTGATGATTCATCTCACCTCTATTAAAAAGTCTCATGCCCAGCACTAGATCACAGCAAGAATGACAGTTCCCCAGGGCAAGAAGACCCTCAGACCTGTTTTGTGTGATTGCAAGACTCCAGGACTTATCATTGTAGTAAGTGTGTGTAACAGGTAAGCCTGGGGAGGTGCTAGAGGGTGGGGATGGGGGTGGTTGGGCAGGAGTCAGAAGCCAAGTCAATCTCAGAAACAGCTGAAGGGATTGGGGAAGGAGCAGGCCTAGGTTCTGGCTTTTCAGCAAGGAAAAGCAGAGAGAGGAAGTGATGGAGGAATGCCATGGGTGGGAGGGTTTTGACTTTCCCTTGAGCTTCCCTTGAGCCCAGATATCTTCCTAGAAGCAATGACTGAACAGCCAGCCTTACCTGGGTCCCACACAGACTGGTCTATGGGAAAGCCGCCCTATGAAGCAGATGGACAAAGGAGGGAGGTAATAAGCCATACCAGCACTTATCATGTGCCAGACTCCATACTTTACAAACATTATATGCTTTAGTTTTCACAACAACCCCAGGAAGCAGGTGTCGCTTTTATCCCTGATTTACGGACGAGGAAGTGGAAGCAGATAGAGGTTAAGTGACTTGTCCAGGGTCACTTAGTGACTAGCTGGACAGGATCCAGCTAGTAAGAATCTAAGTCTAAACTGAACTCGGGTCATCCCAACTCTAGGCCCAGTGCACTATCCATTATGTGACCATCTGCCCTAGATGAGGCTGGGATCAGAGGTCTCTGGAGGCAATAGAGGAGGAAACCAAGCAGGAATATGTTCCTGGTCCTGATTCCTTTAACGACTTGGACATTGACCCTGTGGGAGGTTTGGCTGTGAGAAACAGTCTGGGGATGCCTGTTCAGCCCCTTTGGCCCGCTTGAAGAGAGGTGTGAATGTAAGTACAAGAATTCTGTTCCTAGATCTCCTTGGCTTGGGGCATTGGATGGACTGGTTTGGACATCCAGCCCATGCAGTGGCTGTTATTTTAGATTATTCCTTAAGCTTTGGGGGTTTGGAGGAAAGACATGTGTAGCAGCAAAGAAAAGAAAGAGTCTGGGGGGAGGGACTTGAACCATAAGAGTCTGATTGAATAAATGCACGTACACCACCCTACGACAGTGTCGTCATAAAAGAGAGCTCGCCCTTTGGCAGACAGTCAGCTTCCTGAGAACCAGAGTTGAGCACTTCCCCTAATGTTAGAGAGAGTGTATGAACACTGCAGTGAATGTGTGACCCTCCGCCGTTGGCTCTCATCATGAAACTGGGTCAGAAATACAGCCAACGGCACCCCTCATGACTAAGTGTTGGGGGGCGTGGTTCTTCCGGAATAATTAAGGGTGGGTTTTAAGTAGTATGCTTTCGAAGCATACAGAGCTTCCTGAAATTTTATGGGTGAACCTCGAATTTTGATTTCTGAAAACATTTTTGTAAATTTTTGAGGAAAAAAATAATTTTTCTTACTGGGAAGTCCTTTCTGAACCGAACTTTTGTGTTTCATTGCACACTTAATTTACTCAAACAATTTATATTGAAGCTGAAGAGTGTGGTTATTAATTTCAATGCCTTGGGTTTAGCTCTGAGACTTTTTTGCATTTCTCTGTATGCCATGAGTACAGTTTAAACTTAAATGCACTCAGATGTATATTCAGTTCTGAGTTTGGGTGAGAACCAATTGAGTGGAATCCTCCCAAAGCATGTTTGCAGTAGAAGTGCCCAATAACCCTGGGGACAGCTCTTGAGGATGACTCACTGGCGCTGTGAATGGTGAGGGGGCTCCAGAGGAGTGACTTGTTAGACTTTTCAGAGAGGGCAACAGAGCCTGGATGTTTCCAATATCAGTGACAAATTCTGTAGAGAAAACACTTGCATGCTAGTCATCCACAGTGCTCCCCCCAGTGGCTAAATAGCCATAAATCCCAACATATAAATGGAAGTTATGATTCTTGCTAGTGGAAGTCTGTACGTATCAATATGGCTTAGCCACAGAACTGCCATGTGGGTGGAGAATGGCCCTCCCTGGCCAAGTACCCTTCGAGCCCAGCCCGTGCAGCTCCCTCCTCCTCTGCACCTCTCCCTCCACCCTCCCTTTTACTCTCCCTTTAGAGACCCAAGGGTATCCTCCCAGAGAATGGCGCAACCCACAGGAGCAGGGACACCCAGCAGAGTACGAAGGGGCCACTCCCTCACACTGTCTTCTCAGGAGGGTCCAGAACAAAGTCCTTCCACATCAGTGCTGACAGCAGGGGCATACTGGGATTCTGCCTCTTGTTGGGGCATTCCCCAGCTTCCCAAATTCTGGTCATTTGCCCCACAGCCCTGTTAATAATAAACACACACAAAAACCGTCGTTACTCCAGTGACTGGTGCTCATGGGAACCCCCTCCCAGCTCGTGGAATGGAAGGATATTAGACCAAGAGAAGGGAAGGGACGTGTAATCATGGAATGTCAAGATCAGAAGAGGCACTCAGTCCAGTCTCCTCACTGGCCCAGGGAGGTCAGGTGACCCATTGACCCTATGAGGCTCTGCCTCCCACGCTTAAAATTGCCCCAGATGCACTCTCATGTAAAGAGTGTTAGGGCTGCCACTGCTTGGGAGCTGCCCGAGCCTTCCCGTCCTGCCCCCTCATCATTAGCCTCTCGAACATCAGAGCTCGGAGAGGCTGTGGCGGGATCACTGCTTGTCTTGTTTCCTCTTGCAGGCAGTAAGTAGCAGAGAGAGGGAGGATGCCGCTGAGTCCAGCTGAGTGGGCTCTGACTAAAGCAGATGACCCTTTCTTGTATTGTCTGGACAGACCCAGCGGGTCAGGCTGACCCCTCCTACAGAAGGGCAGTGGGGCAGGGGTGAGAGAAGCACCGCCTCACAATCTCATTCCATTTAATTCAACCAATAGCTCTTAAGAGCCGCTTTAGGTGAGGACTGGGCTGGGCACTGAGACTCCTCACAGGGCTCCCTCACTACAGGCACAGGATATGTGGGAAGGACTTTCTAGGTCCCTGGAGAGGGAAGGAGAGGGGGACCTAATCTTTGGGGGCTCCCTTATGAGTCTTTTGCACCTTCTTTACTGGTTGCACTCCTGATGCATCTTTGTAGGACTTTGTTGACCATGCCAGAAAAACCTTTTCACCCTAGAAGCTCACTCCATACCTGGCCTCGCTTTGGAGGCGCCCTTCACCCCGAGAGCCTCTCCCTGGGACTGCTCGGTCTTTCCCAGAATCTGCACTTAAGGAGCAGGCCAGGGTAGTCGTGGCTTCATTGCACTCCTGATTCAACCGCACTTTCCCTCCCTTGTATGTGTTATCTTTCCCATTAGAATGTAAGCTTCTCAGGGCCAAGGACTGGGGATTTCGTTTGTTTGTTTTGGAGGGGGGAAGGCAAGAAAATTGGGGTTAGTGACTTACCCAAGGTCACACAGCTAGGGTGTCAAGTGTCTGAGGCTGGATTTGAACTCTGATCCTCCTGACTCCAGGGCTGGTGCTCCACTCACTGCGCCATCTAGTTGCCCCCAGGACTGGTTTTGTTTTATTTTTTTCTGCTTTATTTCTATTTCTGGTGTTTGGCACAGGAATACCAGTTACAAAGGAGGTGCTTTGTAAATGCTTGTGGGCTGACTAAATGATGACCTGTTATCCTAGGTGCTTGCTTGGGAAATTTAAGTCTCTTTCCCTTTTTGTTGTAGAGTCCTAGACCCGAGTAAAGTTCTGATGTTCCCTGAGGAGTCTTTGGTGGGGCATAAACCAATCAGTGAGACTCCCAAGCAGCCCCAAGACTGAACTTTGCATCTGGGCTACTCCCTGCACAGAGTCTCCTGAGGAGAAGACCAAGCCCATCTCCACAGTCACTCACAGTCTTCAATAGTGATGTTGAATAAACAATGAAGAAAGATCTTGGAAGAGACAGGGGAAAAGAAAGGATGAAAAGCTGGGCGGAGGAGCAGCCGTCCCCTCTGGCATACTCTCCAGCTCTAGCCCCAAGGGGAGTCCAAAGACCATGGGGATGGCAGGGCCCTGAGCTCACTGGGCCTCATCCCACAGACTGATCCCCAACAGGAAATGGGGCTTTTGTTAATTTGAAGCATTTAGCCAGCTCAAGTCAACAAGCATTTGGTAATCACCTATTATGGGCCAACCACTGTACTGCGTGCTGGTGCTAAGCAAAGGATTCATCTTGGTCTTTGGAAATGCAGGGCTGTGTTCTAACCTAGCCCTGCTACAGGGTCATGGCCCTGCAGGGGAGGAAGAGAGAGGCAACCTCTCTAGCCCTGGAAAAAGTGATGGCAATTTCAGCCCAAGAGGGCACAAAGCACAGAAGGGGCGTTCTAACCAACTTTGTCTGGATAGGAAGTAACCAGCCAGAGTTGATTGAAGGGGAGGGAGAAGTGAGTAAAGAAGACATTGGGGGTCATGATGGACCACAGCGGTCCTCAAGTCCAATCGATGGCATTTCTGCTCCGCACGACAGGCCTTGGTACAGCTCCCACCCACACCAAGAATGGAGGGAAGCTAGGCTGGCATCAGGACTACCAATGCTTGCTGAGGGGAGGGCAGGAAATGGGCCTGGCACACTGGTCCACTGTCCCTTCAGCCAATCTGTGCTCAGACATCTTCTTCCCTACTCTGTGGTCAGAAGTCTTGAGCCCCTGCTCCCTTCACCACCTTCTGCTCTGCTAACAAAGTAGGTACCAACAATCCCTGCCCTCTAAATTCTTCCTACTTGGCCTGGACTCCACTCCCCCTGGAGAAGGGGCTTGTCTCCACCCACAGGAGGGGCACGTTCCAGCTCAGACTCTTCCTGGAGTTAGTGCTTATTCCTGCAGCTCTACAATCACAGGACTTAAAGATGGAGGAGGGACTGAGACCCAGAAAGCTGATGGACCCTGGCCAAGAAAAGTGAGCAGTGGAGCCAGGATTCACATGCAGACCTGCTCCATGTTCTTCCTTGATCACGGACAACCCTAATCACTTTCTATGACAATTTTAAATATGTTTTATTTCTTTTGCTTTTATGTGGCTATGATTTCTGGATAATTTTCCCTCTGCCTGGAATCCAAAGAAAAATTGTGAAGCAAAACCACCCAGTGCAGTTGATGAGGTGTAGGCTCTAGGACCCTCGACCCCTTTTGAGCTTTCCTTGAATCTTTGAGGTACATACTCTGGGAAACCTCTTCTTGTCTGATTGTCATTAACTCCACCTGAAGTACTGGAATCTGATTGTCATTAACTCCACCTGAAATCTCTCCCCAAACTCATTACTGGAGTCGGACCTCATTGGCTCCTCCTGAAGACCCTTCCCAGGCCCCTCCTCTAAACCACCCCTAGACTCCTCTGTATATAAGACCCCAACTTCCCTCCATCTTTGTGAGAGTGCCATGGAGCTTGGTAGAGACTTCCCGTGTGAGAGAGCTACAGAGTGCCCGGGCAGAGACTTGGTCTAGGTGAGAGCGCCTTAGGATAGCTTAGCAGAGACTTGCTCTGTAAAAGTCTACCCCATATCTTTCAATAAACTTTACTTTTGGAGTGGCTAGGTGGTGCAGTGAATAGAGCACCGGCCCTGGAGTCATGAGGACCTGAGTTCAAATGCGGCCTCAGACACCTAACACAAAAAAACTAGCCTTGTGACCTTCATATTTATAACAAAACACACACAAAACAAACAAAACAAAACTACACCTCCAAGCTACTTGGAGGACAAGAAAATAGGGAAGTAAAGAGGCTTAAGTACCTTCTAGTCCCAGCTGGAGAAGAGCTTAAGATTAGCAGTGTTTCCCTGTATCAGGGAACCATAAACATGAAGAGGTGCCCAAAGAGGGTTAAGGCTGCCTGAGACCCCAAAATACCAACATGCCGGGTCCTGCGGAAAGAATTCCACTCAAGTCTTCTCAGCCAAAGAAAAGGTAAAGTTTATTGAAAGATATGGGATAGACTCTTACAGAGCAAGTCTCTGCTAGGCTATCCTAAGGCGCTCTCACCTAAACCAAGTCTCTGCCAAGTCATTCCAGGGTGCTCTCACAAAGCATGGAGGGAAGATAGGGTTATATATACAGAGGAGTCTAGGGGTGGTTCAGAGGAAGAGCCAATGAGGTCCGACTCCAATGAGTTTGGGGAGGGACTTCAGGTGGAATTAATGACAATCAGACAAGAAGAGGTTTCCCAGAATATGTACCTCAAAGATTCAAGGAAAGCTCAAAAGGGGGGAGGGTCCCAGAGTCTACAACTCATCACAGTGACTGCCTCTGCCTCCTGTGCTCCATGCCCTTGTGCTCCCCCTGCCCTGCCAAGTGGAGGTAAATGGTTTCACGATTTGTGCTTCATGACTGTGACTGGGCTGATTTTTCCTTGCTCAGACCTCCACTCACCATTAGAGGCCCATGAAGGGCCTCCACTCACCATTGTGGTCACTGGTTGAATCGTCCTTCTGGTTCTTCTCAGTTCACTTTGCATCACAGCTCATGAACATCTTTCCATGTTGCTCCGAGGTTCTCATCATCCCAAGGAATCACTGTCCACAAGGTAATGATGGTGCCCCAGAATAAGAGTCTTGGTAGTGGGACTCCAGACTCACTGAGAATCAGCCTGTTGGGTGTCTGAGAGCCCTGAATACTCTGTACATGAGAGCAACTTCACTGGCCCAGCTCCACCTAGAGCAAGTTATAGGAGGTACTGGAAATGTCAGAGGTGGTAGAAGACCCGGTGTCCCCAGCAGACCCTCTCCCCTGGAGCAGAAGATGTGAGACCGGTCAGAAGAGAGCGCCATGCAGACCCGTCTGGGGACCTGGGAGGAGGGTGTCAGGGCAGAAGCCTCTGGTCCCACCGCCAGGGTCGGGTTTCTGTGGCTTATCTCCCCTCGGGCTCCGAGCTCGGTCTGCACCACTGCCTCTCCAAGCTCGCGCACCACCCGCTTTCAGTCAGGATGCATGGCCTTCTTTTTGAATCAGTTCGCACCTTCTTCCCGAGTGGTGATTGGGAAGTGCTGACATTACCCCATTTATGCACAATCTCCTCCTTGGCACAATGCCCTGTGGTACCATTTGTTTCTAGCTCTAAACTCAGAAAAAGAGGAAACTGAAGAGCAGCTGTTTTCCTCAGCCATTCGAATATAAACATAAACCTGCCAGGATTACAACTCTCAGTCCTCAGCTGTAATTAAAAATATCCTTGAGGGATGAGCCCGGGCCATCCTTTCCCCGGATCCTTCCCAGCCTGCGGCCCCTTCCTCTCCCTAGGCGCCTAGCTCAAACCTCTTTCACTTGACCACCAATGCCCCCGTGCTCACTTCTCGGGCCCCTTTCGCCTAGCTCCCTTCCTAGGTTCTACACTGCCACGAATGCCATCCAAACGCCTTTGCCCCGGCAGGATCTGAGAGATGGAAAATCTCCTTGCCGTTCCGAGACTCCTCAGCCCCTGCTGCCATTCGATAGGAGGAAAGGAGAGCCGTTACCCATTTCCCTGGTGATCTTCTAACTGACTTTTATTGGCATCCACTTTCCTATAATTAAATCACAGCAGGCAAGCAGGGAACCGATGGGCGCAGGTTGGAAGATGCTTGATGCAGAGGTTCCTCTGGAGAACTGGCACCACCTTCCTCTGTGCCACAAAGAGAGAAGGGCTGACATGAGAGAGAAGTTACAATTTATTATGATGGAATATATATGTCTCCAAGGAATGATTAGTGAGCTTCCAAGAACTATACCAGCACCTGTATGCTTTACAAAAGGAGACCTGTACTATTTGTGTGTGTGTGTGCTCGCGTGTGTGCCTGCCCATGTCCTTTTGTGTGTCTGCCAGCTTAATTCTGACTGAGCCAATTAGAGAACCAAAGAGATTAGGGAGAGTCAGAGTCCTGGTGGGTCTTTGGTCCACCCTCTGCTTTGGAGGGACCAAGGCCTCAGGTTGCTGTGGCTGAGGATAAAGCTTGTTCCTGAGTAATAAGCGTTTGCTGAATCCAATGGCCAGCAGGACCAGCTTTTGGGGAGTTTCCTCCCATATGTTCTTGATCTTTGTGAGGGCACTGGACTGGGGGACAGTGCACCGGGGTTCAAATGCTTGTTTTTTATACTTGCTGTCTATGTGACCTTTGATGAATTGATTGACCTTTGGAGTCCTTAGCAAAATGAATGATCTGTGCCAGGATCCTAAGGTTGGTGCTAACAGGATACTTAGAGGTGATAGACTCTGACCTCTATGTTTGAAGGATATGCAGTGACAAGGCCATGACTGACCCAAGGGCCCTGGCACCAGAGTCAGGTCCTTCCATAAAGTGCTACAGAACCCCCTTCTAGCTCTAAATCTTGTAGTATTTACGATCTGTGACTTAGTCCACGTCCAGAGGTTTGGTTGGCCATGCCATTTTCCTGCTCGAGAAGTTTCAAAAGCTCTCCCTTTGGTCTCAAGGACAAAACACAAATTCCTCCCTTTGTTGATGAAACAGCATCTGGCCAGATGTTTCCCATTCCTGCCCAGCAGCCAAACCGTGCATCTTTCCTTTCTTTGTGCATGACCCTTCATCTCTGCCTCCATGCCTTCCCCCACTCCAGGAATGTTCTTCATTTCTGCCTCTTGGAAGATCAAGCTTGTTTCAGGCTCAGCTCAAGAACTGCCTCCCCCAAGAGTTGGTAATGCTTCTGCCCAAAATGACTTTATCTTGCTTTTATATCTGTCCCGTATTTACTGCATAAGTGCCAAAGGCCAGGAGAACGGGTGAATCCAATGGTGAATAAAATATGCTATGTATGCATATATGTCTGTGTGTTATAAATAAAATATTGAGTAGACTCACTGGGCTTACCTTCAGGTTGTTGTTCAGGTGTGTTGTCGAGCTTGCGATGTCCATGTGTGAAACAGAAAGCCCAGGAAACCCCAACTATACTTTATATAGGGTGAACATGCCTTTAGTCAACTCCCCATTCATCTCCTGATCCTTGACACAATTCTGAAGCTTTTAGATATTAATTTTTTATTTCTGTAAAGTAACTTGGCATTAAAAATATAATTTGAGTTACTTTCAACAGTTTTGCAAGTTTGAAATATACACTTAATTTTGATTCATTACGGAGTCGGCAATGTTTATTATGCAGTTAGCATCTCATTAATTTTTGAGTTAGGGTGTCATCCCCTCCCACAGAAGGTAAACCCTTCAAGGGGAGGATCTCTGTTACTGTGTCTTTGCATTCTCAGTGCCCAGCACAGAGGTGTCACGTGGGAGGGAGATTATCAAGGCTGGTTGAATCCGATGGACCTGAATTGTGTGTGGGTGGAACCTACTCCCCGAGTTTCATTATTCCCTGTGAGAAGCTGTGTCTATCCTCCTGTATTTGCTTCTCTGGAACATGTTCATGGGAACCAGACAAAGCTTCCCACCATTTTCCTGTGGAGATTATTCTTGAGTAGAAAAGATTATTCAGCAGGAATCCCCTATCCTGACTTATCCTGCTCCTGACTAATGAGCATCTCCTGCCACCCCCTTCAGTGTCACCGTCAGTGACAGGAGAGGCAGGTCTTCTTGACCTTCCCAACCCCAGCCCTATTTCAGAGGCTGGAAGGAAGAAAGGATCCTCCATTCTGGGCCATTTGCCAGACAGGCTCCCCCCACCCCACCTCTCTCACTATTTCAATTGTGCAAAAAGTCTATGTTTAAGCCTGAGGCTGGTGAGGCTGCCATGTAGGGACTCGTGGACACCTTCCTCTGGGAAGAAAGGCTTGAACATTTGACCAAGTGGGTGTAAATCTGACTTCGTCAGTCCTGCTAACATCTTTCCTTTATGTTTTTAAAGGCGCTTTCTTGCCTTGAGTTATCCCCTGTGCACATGGATAATGAAATCTCACAGATCACATAAGAACTATGTGTAGAGATGGATTGGTTCTGTCCAAAGTGTGAAAGAATTCCTATTGGCTGCCTAGTTGTGCCAATCACAGGGAAATATTGATGGAGCTCCTACCATGCTTAGTCTCGGACCTTCTGTGCCCTGGCATCCAGGAGTCTGGGATCTAATTCTAGCCCTTGTCAAGGTGCTTACATGCTTTCAACCTGGGAAGACAGACTTGTTGATGCCCATGGAGCAAAGGGGAGAGTAGCAAAGTCACAGACTCCAGCACTGTGGACTCCAGACAATTTGTGCAGAGAAGGGGGGTCCCCAGGGTGCTGATTTACCCACCATCAGCATAAAGGCATCGAAGCTCATTTTCCTCTATAGAGGTGTGCCCCCAAAGAAGAAAGCCAGTCCAAAAGAGTAACTCAAAAAGGGATTTCAGGATCCCAAGTGTCAGAGCTTGAGGGAGCCTCTGAGATCTGAGGGAAAGAGACTAGCTCAAGGCTATACCGCCAGTCTGTTTGGGTGACAAGTCTGGACCAGTGCCAGGCACAGTACCTGGCATATAGTAAGTATGAAATACATGCGTGTTGTCTACTTCATTGACCTGTGGAGTAGCAGGAACAGAACCCGCTCTGCCTTCCTAGTCCGTTTACAGTGACTTGCTCACATGCTTGCCCGACCAATTTTAGCTGATCATTTAGAATGTGCTAGATTCTGTGGGCAGACACCAAGAACGATGAAGTCCTCGACAGGCAGGAAGGGCTATAGCTGAGGAATTGAAATGCAGGCCTCGTGGCAGCACAGAGCAAAGGGAGGGGAAAGAGGGAAGTTAGAGGAAGAGAATTCAAGGTGTGAGAGGCTAGGTCCCAAGCAGCGTGCTGAAATGAGCCAGGATTAGGATCCAAGCTTACAGAAAGCCCTGCCACTCCGACATCCTGATTTGTGATGTGAATGCCTGAAGCTAAGGCTGTGACAAGCGTGGAAGATGGTTCTGAATGATACTAGCCTCATCGCCAGCATTCTCATCCAGAGACCAAGGACTGTCCCATTTATCTCTAGGCCATGGAATAAGAAAGGGGCAGAAATACACATAACGCCCCAGTCCTCAACTTTTAGATTGTCAGAAAAA
This sequence comes from Pseudocheirus occidentalis, assembly GCA_028646575.1. NCBI lineage: Eukaryota > Metazoa > Chordata > Mammalia > Diprotodontia > Pseudocheiridae > Pseudocheirus > Pseudocheirus occidentalis. The sequence goes on along the minus strand of CM053598.1, from coordinate 4,137,110 downwards.
TTCTTATTTCCCAAATTATGTGTAAAAACAATTTTTAACATCTGTGTTTTCTAAAGGTGAGTTCCAGATTCTCTCCCTCCCTTCCTCCTTGAGACAGTAAGCAACCTGACGTGGTGCAATCTTGTGGAAAGTCACGGACTTAATTTAGAAAGGCCAAAGTCCTGCATCCTGGGCCATCACCCATCATCTTGACTTTTGTCCTGGTAATGGACTTTGATGACTCTGGGGAAGAAAGTGAGACTGGACAACTTTGTGCAGCTCTGCCTCACTTAAATCCCATTCATGACAAGTCAAGATATCACCCTTGTGATGTTATTGTTCCTCTTCAAAAATGAAGGTGAACAACAAAAGGATCCATATTAGTCATTTATGGAAGAAAAATCAAACCAAAACAAGATAAAATAAAAAGAAAGAAAGGGGAAAATAATCCGCTTTGGGCTGCATTCAGACTCCATCAGTCCTACCTCTGGAGGCAGAGAGTACGGCTCATTATTAGTCCTTCAGCATTGTCTTGGATCATTGTATCGCTGACAATGGCTAAGTCATTCACAGTTGTTCGTTGTTACAATGTTGCTATCACTGGATACAATGTTCTCCTGGTTCTGCTCACTTCACTCAGCATCAGTTCATGAAAGTCTTTCCAGGTTCTGAGAGCTTCCTGCTGCTCATTTCTTATAGCACAATAGTATTCCATCACAATCCTATACCACAACTTGTTCAGCCATTCCCTAACTGATAGACATTCCCTCAATTTCCAATTCTTTTCTACCACTAAAAGAGCTGCTGTAAATAGTTTTGTACAGATAGCTCCTCTTCCTTTGTCTTTGATCTTTTGAGGATAAAGGGAGCCATCTCCAGTGGTCCTGATGAATATCTGGCCACTGGACCCAGATGACTCTGGAGGAGAAAGCGAGGCTGGTGACTTTGCACAACCCTGCCTCGCTTAAATCCAATTCATGTGCAAGTCATGGCATCACTTTCCTGATATCATGGTCCTCTTCAAGAACAAAGGACAAGCAGCAACTTCTGGATACAGACCCAGCAGTGGTGTTGCTGGGTCCAAAGGTATACATGGTTTTATAGCCCCTTTGGCAGAGTTCCCAAATGCTCTCCAGAATTTGGATTTTGTCTTAAAGGATGACTTCATTAAACTGAATAGAACTGACATGAGGAAGTGACCATATCTCCAGTGAAGGCCACAGGCCCCGGTGTCTGGAAGAAGCTGTGTCCCTGACTGTTAGCCTCTTCCTCAGGAATAGCCTGCCCAGAACCACCATTACCTACATGGACAGAACTGGCATTGCCTGGGTAGCACTGACATTACCCAGAAAACACTGACATTGCTTAGAAAGTAGGGACTTTTTGGAAGTCATGTATGGAGGGGGTAGAGAAGGAACCTCCCAACCAGCTGGGGAAGGAATTTTAAAAGTAATATTTTTTGTCAAAAAACTGTATAAACCATTTAAACTAAAGTGAAGTCACAATCCAACAAGTAATGGGAATGAAGAAAACTGCAAGCTCCAGAAAAGCAAACCTGCCTGGCACCATGCTGTCTGGCTTGTTCTCTGCGCCCACCTGAGCTCCTCCCTCTCACTCAGCCGATCATCTCTCATTTTGTCCCAATCCCACACCCCAGTGCTGGGCTCCAGACCTCGGGGCGAAGCAAGGCCTCCATTGAGCCACTTTTCCTGGGTCCCAGATTAGGTCTGGGGGAGATTTGGAGGTGTTCTTGTCCACCCACCTTATTTTACCAATGTGAACCAGAGAGTCACCCCAGGCCACAGGCCTAGTAAGGGGCAGAGCCAAGATTCAGACCCAGGCCTTCAGGCTCCAAATGCCACCCTCTCCCTCTCACAGGATGACTACCGTCTAATAAGCCACTGGCAGCATTTCAGTGATCTTGTCTGTAACATAAGAGGCGGTGGGCTGTGTGGGAGAGCAGGCTGAGCCCGGGCTTTGTCAGGAAGGCCTGGCCTTCGATGACCTTGACCTCCCCTGGCCACATAAGCTGTTGAATCTGTCTGAGCTTCGGCTCCTCATCTGTAAGCTGGGAGTGAGGAGAAGGCTCTTGAAGCACTAATTGTTGCTGTTCAGTCCTTTTCTGTCGAGTCCAACTCTTTGTGCCCCCATTTGGGGTTTTCTTGGCAAAAATGCTGGGACAGTTTGCCCTTTCCTTCTCCAACTCATTTTACAGACGAGGAAAGTGAGGGAAACAGGCTAAGTGACTTGTCCAGGGTCACACAGCTAGGGAGTGTCTGAGGCTGGATTCGAATTCAAGATGCGCCTTCCAGTCTTCAGGCCCAGCACTCTGCCCACTCTCTTCCCTAAAGAAATAACTGGCTGGTGGTCAGTGCAGAGCTCTTCTTGTCTCACTCACATCTTTTTTGATAGGATTCAGATGGGAACCATCTGCAGACACATCCCTGCTCTTCTTGCGTGTGTGATGCTTTGTGGCTTATAATATGGGAAGCTTTGCGTGACCTCCCATGTGTAATTTAATGTCACATGTGTGACCTCCCATGTATAATTTAATGTCTCATGCATGATCTCTCATGTGTAATTTAACGTCACATTGCTAGGCTTCTCAAGGAGTGCATGAGGGGGAGGGAAGGAAGGAACACAGAACTCAAATTGTTGAAAAATGAATGTTAAAAATTTTTTAAAGATAAAATTGAGGAAGAACAGGAAGGCAAAAGGGAAAGGGTCAACCTTACTCTCATTGAATTTGGTTCAGGTAGGGAATGACATAAACTCTAAACTGGGTATCTTGCCACACAGGAGAGTAGGGGGGAAGGGGATGAAAGGGGGGAGGATGGAGGGGAGGGCAGGGTGGGGGAAGGCTACTGGAAGCACACGCTTCTGTAAAGGGACAGGCACAGGGTAGAGAATAGAACAAGGGGGGGGGCGGGATAGGAAGGAGGGAAATATTGTCAGTGGTACACAACATGTCCATTGTGGAGATGTTCTGCCTAACTACACATGTACAGCCAGTATTGAATTGCTTGTCTTTCTACTGGTAATGGGTGACAAGGGAGGAAGGGAAAGGATCTAGAATTTAAAGTTCTATAATCAAATGTTAAAAATATATATGTATGTATATATACATATGTAATTATTATAATTATAATTATAATAATTATTGTTAACTACATGCAACTGGAAATTAAGATATACAGGCATTGTGGTAAAGAGACCAATCCTGCCCTACTGGAAAGTCAGAGGGACAATGCAGGAGGACATAGGAGAGAGCAGAATGGGGGAGGGATTATACAATGGGATGGCTGTTTTGGGGTGTTAGGTAGGGGAAAGATGGGGACAAAATTTGCAACTCAAAATCTCATGGAAATGAATGATGTAAGTAAGAAAATAAATAAATAAAATTATTTTTTTAAAGATACAATTGGGAAATAGCAAAATAATAAAACTATATTTAAAACTTACTTGTTACCCATTGGGCAGATGGAAAACATGGATTTTTATCACTGAATAAAAGCATGGGGGCATTCTGTTCCTCTTCCATAGGCTTCCAGGAGCCTCTTGGGGACTCCTCCAGGAGCAGATAGGATGGCCGAGATGATGGGAAGCACATCCTGCTCCCACCTGGTTGTAATTTCTCCTACTTGGTCTCTGTACTCTGAAATCTCAGCATCTTCATCATCATCACTCTCCTCTTCCTCATTCCCATCTCTGCCATGACATAAAGCTTGTCACAAATGCTCAGGAGGATGACGCCCCCTTGCCATTCAGTCTGCGTTTCTTAACACACCCCCCCCCCCCCAGAGCACAAAGCATCCTTATTGATCCGTTTCCTTGCTCTGATGGCCTGGAGTTGTCTCTCCTAGGCATGCCCTGTGTCACAGATTGGAGCTTTGTTTGACTTTCAATGAATAAAGAGAGCCCCAGCCGCTCTAAGCCTGGCTGTTTCAGCCACATATTAGGACTTGGGAATAATTAGATTAGAGATGGAGGGGCTGGCTCAAGAGATGGCTCTAGTGAAACGGACTGAAGAAGTCATTGAATCCAATTTCCTCATGAGGAAACAGGCCCACATTGGCACGGGCCTGTGGGCTCGTGTGCATTTCAGGTATTGTCCCTGAGGACCCTGTGGTTACCTCCATGGCCACCTCCATGGCCACCTCCATGGCCACCAAGAAGAGACATCCCGGAGGGACAGACACAGCATCCTTCATGCATTCCTAGGACCAGGGGGAGAAAGGAGACTGATGGAAAGAAGCAGACACTGGAACTGGAGGTAGGAATGAGGGGCCAGGAGGCAGGGACAGTTGGGCAGGCTGACCATCGGCCCCATGGGAAAGGTATGCCCTCTGGAAGCAGGTAGCAGCCACCACAGGTGCCAGTGGAAGGTGGAAAGGACCATGCTAATGACCCAAAGCCTGTCTCCACCCTGTAGTACCTTGGGCCAAAGCTCCTCAAGCTCAGGCTATGTGTATTTTGGGGAGGAGCCAGTGAGTAAAAGTGCCTTTTGACCAAAATGTATGTATTTTCTAAATTAAATGAAATTGGAGTGGCCAGCCAGGATTCAGTTCTTAGAACAAGCCCAATAGACCTTGCCTGATGCCAGCCCACGCGGAAGTTTCCAGAAATGTGTGGCAGAGGAGACTTTTCCCTCTTGATTCCAGAGCAGTCAAAGTATTCTCTGTGTTTCCTATTGGTGGACTGTGTGGTAATTCACGCCCCCCCACCAAAGTCATTCAGTTGGGTGCTGAGCTGGAAATAGCTCCAACACAAGGTTTGGGTTTGAGCAAACAATCTCCTGCTCTTGTCCCTGGGGTCAAGCAAGGCCAGAACTGCTATGGGCTTAAGCACTGGGGAAGGACCTCAGGCCATCCAGCTGCTGGTGGCCATGCACATCTGCTACCCTCTTGGGTTTGCTCTTTCTTGATGGGAGTAGCTCAGTATTTGGAATTTGAATTGAGCAGAGGAGTTCCTAAAGGTTGGAAAGGCCACCAGAGGTCTGGTAAATAGAGGTGGTAATAATCTCTGGTGGCTCCAGAAGCTGAGACTCATGAGGAGTCTGATGAGACCTCAAGGTAGCCAGTGAGGGGCCAGACCAACTGACAGAGGGAGACCTTATCCTCACTGTGGCCCCTCAAATAAAGAGAAAGTCAGGAAGCAACCCCCATGTCACGGCTCATGAGGGAGGCTAAGGTGCTATGCCAGCTGCTATACTTTTGAGCCTACTCTCCCCAGGGACAGGTATAGAGGGAAGAGTGAGACACCTAGTTTGGGCCTTTAGTCCTTGGGCCTTCTCAGGAAGAATCCCTCTATAAAAGTGAATTGATGATATTGGGGAACCCACTGCACAAGGGCTCCCGAGGGATAGCGTTGGAGCCCCCAGCTCCTGAAGGTTAGACAAGGGCTTGAGTAAGAATTAGTAGCCATGCCCTGGGGGCCTGGCCAGAGCCCCAGAGCCTGGACTAGATGAGTTAAACCAATCCATGCTAAAATGCAATCCAAAGGTCTCCTACTCTCGGGTCCGATGTTGAAGAATACTTGTTAAGGTCAGCAGGAAAGAGCAGCAGCTCTGCAGAGAATGGGAGGTTCCCCAATGGGCCATTGGGTAAATCACTGAGCTTCTCTAGGACTCAGTTTCCCCATCTGTAAAAGGAGAGAGCTGGACTAAATGGCTCCCCAAGGTCTTGTCCCCCCAAGCCAGCGGGCCTGTGGCCCCCAAGCTCATCAAAGTGGGCACATCTGCACTGGTGCCCCTCTAGGGCACTGGCTCTAGGCCCAGTCAGGCCTTCCCCCAGGTGGGATTCTTGACCAGGGCTTTCCAGAACCCTATTTCTGTAGAGAACTTGGCAGGTGCACACTCTTTCCCCAAGAGAATGTAAGCACCTTGAGGACAGGGCACACTCTGGCTTTTGCCTTTCGATCGTTAGTGTCCGGCACACGGTAAGCCCTCAGAATGACGCTCACTGGTGGTGTGGAGGGTCTGCCTCATGACGGCTTCCACCTGTGTTGGCAAAGCTTTTATGCTTGTCATAGCACCTGACCCTCACCACAGGCCAGTTATCTGACCATCTTCTAGATGAAGAAACTGCGGGTCTAGGTGTGCCCACTTCACAGAGGTTCAGAGAGGTGCCCGTGGTGCCACGCCTAGTCGTGTCTCAGGCTGAACTTGAACCTATATCTTTCTGACCCCAAACCCAGTGCTCCCTCAACTCACAGGGCATGACCCCCTACATTTGTACCTCTTTGTGCCCTCCATGCCCTTGTCAGTCCGTCCGTCCTCACACGCTCCCCTGAGAAGCAGAAGGAGACTACCGAGGGCACCGAGGGCCATGTTGTCATGAATCACAAGATTCTAGACTCACTGAGGCCATCCCACCCATTTGTAGATGAGGAAACTGAGGGCCAGATGGAAGAAGGGGCCTGCCCCGGTCCACCCAGACCACAAGCGGCAACATCAGGGGCTTTCCTGCCAAACCCAATAAGCATGTTGTTTTTTCCCATGGCACCTTGAAAGAAGCCATCACCTGGAGCTGGCCCACCAGTAACGAGCATCTTTCCTTAGCGAATTCCACACCCCTTGCAGATCCAGGCTGCCCCATCCAGCCCCCAACAGAGCCCTCAGGGTCCTGGGATCCCTGCCAAGACTCAGGGAGGCTTGCGAGGGCATCCCTGTGAGAAGCAAATAAAAGTAACCCCTATGAGCTGATCTCTGCCAGTTCTGTTTAGGTCCCTAAACCACCAGCTGAAGGCTCCAGGCCCCGTGAAACCCGATCCAAAGGAAAATGAGGAAGAAAAGTCTGTGGAAGATGGAGCCAGGCCTCGCAGCCATCGGGGACCCTGGAGCCCATCGCCCCTTAGCAGTAATAGTGACTTATGTGTCTCAGCTACTGTCTCAGGCAAGACGGATCTGGCCGGAGTGGAAATTCACAGCCCTTCACCATCGATCTTGCTTTGGTCACTTTGGGCCGATGGAGTGCAGACAACTGGAAAGGCCGTTAGCGGTCTGAACCCAGAGTCTGGGGCTGGCTGCTGGGACAGACAACAACACTTTGGTGGGCAGCGCGCAGGGCACGCAGAGTCGCTAAGTGAGAGGCTAAAATACATTTTAAATGACTCTCAGACTCCTCAAGCAAGATCGGCTTTCATTGTTCTAGCCTGGCCCTGCAGTCCTCTCCTGTCTCCGACTTCACAGGCCTGCCATCTGCTGGCTGCACGGCCCGTCTTCCGAGCAAGGCTTGGTGCCACGTCCAGAGGGGGACGGCTTTCACATCACTTAAAGTTTGGTGTGAGCACACACGGTGTACACAGGACTCAAGAGCCCTGCAAAGGTCAAGACCACCAGAACCAATCTCAAGTGGCCCCAAGAGACCCATGATGAGCCAGGGCCTTTTGTTATTCTGCCATTTGGTCCTATGTAAGAACCGGCTGCCCTGAGAAGGTTGCCCAGGCCGTCTCTGAACAAGACACATGCATGGCAAGCATTTTAGGAGCGGTGTGGTGTAGGGGAAGCAGCCCTGGTCTCAGAGCCGGAAGGGATCAGGGTTCGAATCCTATTTTTCACTCCCACTACCTTGGGAGGATGGGCAAATCACCAGGGTGCTCCCAGACTCAGTGTGGAGGAGACAGGCCCCTGGGTTTGGGTCCTAGGCTACCACTCATGGCTCCTGTGACTTCAGACAAGTCCTTCTGCCCCTCAGTTTCACCTGTAAGATGAGGGGATTATACTCAATGATCTCTCAAGTACTTTCAGCTCTAAATCTAGCATTCTCTGTCCCTCATTTGTACCACAGGGACATGAGCGCTTCCCCCCTCCCCCCCCCAGGGGTTGCTGTGAGATTCTGGAGACATCATGGTTATAAAGCAGTTTGCAATGTGTGGGGGGGGCAGGGGGGCGCAGGATTTAGTATAAACTTGTGGGTGGTTCCAGGCCTGGTGACCACAGACTGATCGCTGAGCTGTGAGCAGACATGAGGGAAGGACCCTTCTCTTCCTGGGATTAAAGCATGTCCTCCTCCTCATTTTACCAAATTGTGAATTTACCTTCTCTCTTAAAACATTATTATACGGCAATAGCTTAACCTTGAGGAGCTGTTTCTGGGCCCACAGAGGCTGGGATACTTTTCCACTAAGGGGGCCCTCTGCTCTGGGCCCAGGCACATGATCTCCACAGGCTTCAGTCTGGGAGGAGCCCAGCCCCTAAGAAGGAGAGTCTAGAATCCCTTTTCTAAAATGCTTTGGCTTCTCAAACTCCTCCTCCAGTGAGAAGCTCAGGCTCACGTCCAGGGTTTCTGGAGAAGAGGGAACAGAGAACAGACTCTATGTGCAATGTAGCTCAGGCGTGGGACTCGTATTTACTTCCTTCACACAAAAGAAATACTCAACACTAAAGACACACCAGACAGCATTTACAGAGGGACTTAAAACAGTCACTTAACTCATAACTAATGTTACAATCTTCTAGGAGGTCGGTGCTTCAGCCTCATTAGAATATGAAGCCCTAGACAGGATTACTGAAAAGACATTGTGCCTCTGACCTCAGCTCCGCGCTCTCTAAACAACTTTGGCTGCGTATCTGTAAAGTGAACCAGGTTTAGGCCCATCTTCTAGAGCAGTGGCGGGCCACCAGTCAGCTCCAGTCAAGAGGATCCAGGACTCATCTCCCAACCTGTGCACATCCATCGTGGGATGCTCATTCACCTCAGATTAAGAGAGGAAGAAGGAAAGCAGAAGGGGAGCAGGGGACAAGGGGTGCCCTTGGTGCAAATTCACCATAATACATGTGAACATCATTCTTATAATTCCTTTAGTACTTTATATTTATTTTCATTTTTACTGATATTTTATTTTTATATAATTTTCATTTCAGGATATATCTTTCTGCTCTCTCCAAACCAGTTGAAACATCTTTTATAACAAATATTAAAAAGAAAATATCAAGAAAAAGACATCTCATATTTAAAAAAAAATTAAAAGAATAAAAACAAAAGCAGGTCAAAAACTCCATTTAACACGCCAGCTGTGTCTGATAGGATGCGCAGTATTCTCTGCCTCTAGTCCAGGCCGCTGTGAAGCCGGGAGGGAGAAGCACTTCCCTCCCCTTTCCCTGAGTCAGGCTTGGCCACTGCAGTCGCAAAGCGTTGGCTCATCTTTTTCGGTGCTTTCTCTTCCCACTGCTGCGGCCGCGTAGTCCGGCTCTTGCTTCTGTTTCACTTGGCATCAGTTCTCGTGACTTCTTGCTCTTCTCTGAACTCTTCAGATTCATGATTTCTTTCCGTATAGTAAAATCCTTTCCATTCCTGTAGAAGGATGGGGTTGATTGAGGCATTCATAACAAAGCCCTCTCTGCATAAAGTAACTGACAAATGCTCTGCCCCAGCCCCTTGACCGGGTAAGGTCACGTCTCAGTTGTTCACTGCCTTGAACAGCACCCGGACATTTCTACTCAACACATTCTTAGGCTTTTGCTGTCATTTGTAGGCTTTGGACTATGAACATAAAGTCCTTAATCGATCTAGATGTCTTTGAAAACATTTGGAGTGATGTTACACAAGAAGTCTGTTTGAGTCAGTTAAGGGTCTTGGGCATGCCCTGGAGGTCTGGCACAAAACCAGGGAGCTAATGGGAATCGTGCGTTCTGGTGCTTGACAATAGAGAGGAGAAAATATTCCAACTAAAACCCTGAGGAGGTTTTAGTCAACAGTTTATCTCCTCGTCTACATCAGGAGATAGGAGGAGGAAAGCAGATCCGAGGTTCTACAAAGAACCCAGCAGAAAAACTGGATCCTCGCAGCAGGTAGCTACCCCCTTCCTCCACAGCTCTCTGAGTTTCAGACCACTTTCCCCTAGACTCTGGATGTATTGGTGCTAGAATATATCCGAGACTTTGGTGGGGGATGTATTATGCCAACAAGGGCAGCTGGGTGGCACAGAGAGAGGAGTGTCGGGACTGGATTCAGGAAGACTCATCTTCCCCAATTCAAATGTGGCCTCAGACATTTACTAGCTGTGCAGCCCTGGGCAAGTCACTTAACTCTATTTGCCTCAGTTTCTCCATCTGTAAAGTGAGCAAAAGAAGGAAATGACAAACCAACCTAATATCTTTGCCAAGAAAACCCCCTACAAGTTCACAAAGAATCAGACATGATGGAAAAAAATGACTGAACAAATGATACCAACTATTACCACTATAATAAATACCCCTATTAAGCTTATAACTAACTGATAGGAACTGATGGGGAAACACACACCCGTGTGGGCTTGAGGGCCATAGAGCCTTAGGGAGACATCCCTCGACCCTAGGTTAGGAGGAGATGAGGAGCTGCTGAGCTCTGGGCGGCCAGCCTGCCAGTATGAGTGCAAGTTGGGAGAACAGGTCCAGAGCCTTTGTTCTATACACACTACAGTTTGTTTAAGCATTCCCTGATTGGTGGCTACCTTTTGTTTTCAGGTCTTTGCTACTAAAAAAAAAAGTGCTGCTATGAATGTTTTGCTGCATGGGGTTCTTTTATTCATGGTAAGTCATTTTGGCTTTTAGCTTACATCTTTCTATATCTAGAAGATGGTATTCCCAGCTGTCCGCTTCTCTAAACGGGTGGTGCTGAAGCACAGTGACCCTAACTGCGGCTCCCCAGTCCATGAATTCTTTCTTCCTCACTGTTCGCAGTGCTGTTCTTTGACCCAGAAGCTCTGGATTTTGGCTGTAATGTTCTTGGGAATTTTTATTTGGGGAATTTCAGGAGGTAAATGGTAACTTCTCCCCATTTCCCTTTTATCCTCTAGTATTAGGAGATCTGGGAAGTTTTCTCTCATGATTTTTTGAAGTGTGATATCTAGATTCATTTTTTTGGTCATGGGATTTAAGTAGTCTGGTGATTCTTAAATTACTTCTTCCCATTCAGTTTTCCAGGTTGGTTATTTTTACTATAAAATGCCTTACAGGTCCTATTTTTTCATTCTTTTAACTTTGTTTTAATATTTCTTGTTGTCTCATGGAATTATTACCTTCTATTTGGTCCATTCTAATTTTCAGGGAGCTTGTTGTTTAGGTAAGATTGTGTGACTTTTGTACCAAGCTATTTAATTCTGTTTCAAATTCCTTAATAGCTCTCCTTCGGTTTTCCTTTCTTCCTCTAGTGCTCTCATTTAATTTACAAAAGCATTTTTTTCATATCTTCATTCATATCTTTTGTGCTCAAGCTATATTTTTCTGGGAGGCTTTTCTTGTAGATACTTGGAGCCACTTTCTTCTGGCTTTGTGTCCTAAGTAAGCCTGTCAGTATAATCCCACCTCAAGGTGGGATTCTCTTTGGCTTGCTTATCCTTCCAGCCTGCTTTCTGCTTCCTGACTTGATGTTAGGACCAGGTGTTGTATACTAGGGAGGGAATGTCTATGAAGATTTTGTGTCCTTCAGGGCCTTGTTCTTGCTTTCTTGGGGCTACTGAGTGTTGGGTTATTTGAGGGTCTCTGGCGCAACTCAGGCCAGGGACCCACAAACTTTCAATGTTCCCAAAGTCATCTGACTGAAAAAAGTTTGATTGCTCCCTTCTTT
>CM053598.1:4101072-4116158 GCA_028646575.1 Pseudocheirus occidentalis | reverse complement strand
GGAACAAAGGAGGGCTAAAGACTTGGGCAGAGCCACAACTTAAGGCTCATGACCTCAGGCAAATGTCTTCCCTGGGAAGGTTTACTTTCCCAGAGCCTGTACCTCAAAGAATCAAGGAGCTCAAGGGGGGTCCCAGGGCCTACACCTCATCATTTCTATCCCATGGATATATGAGGGATCTTTTCCTGTTACAGCCCCACCCCAAACATTTGTCATTTCCCCCTCCTTCAAAAGATGGACCAAATCTGCTGAGTCTGAGGTGGAACCTCAGAGTTGTTTTAATTTGCATTTCTCTTGTTATTAGAGATTTGGGGAGATTTTCACATTAACCCCTACTTTTTATGGAGAGAGGAAGGAGCTTACCTATGGCCCCAAAGCAAACAAGTAACAGAAAGTGAATCTAGGCCCTCTGATGCCAAACCCAGGGATCCTCCAATGTGAGTGCTTTCCCTTTCTCATGATGAATTAGTCATGAGGACGGTGAACCTGCCTGTGATTTATTAACAGAATTATCCAGATTCCCTTTCACAACTGACTAAAGGTGAGCAGCCATCTATTCCAGTAGCAGAATGTTTGCATGAATCAATCCCGATGAGGTGTGCGGTGGAGGGACCTCACCTTCCCCCAGAATATATGATCTTACCACTTTCTGAAGACCATACTTGACGCTGGGAAATCTTCCAATGGCTATGCCAATTTTGACTGATTTTCTTCCTTTTCAGTCTAAATCCTCCTTTTATATAATACCATATGGCCGTGATGTGAGCGGATTAAAAGACAAATGGGGTTAAGAGGCCCATTTCCATATTCCAAGTGATGCTTTTAGTCACATCTGCACCTGGCGTCCCTTTGGGCATCTGGGTCTTCCAACCGAGTGAGGTGAGTGTGGTGTGGTGGGCCAAAAAAGATATTTGTGGGAAGAGCAGCCCCTCATTTTAACACGTGCATCCAGCTTCTGCCTTCCACCTGGGGCCAGCTTCACGTCACCTCTCCATGGAATGGCTGAGAGTACCAGGTTGCCACCACAGGCAATGAAACATGTGAGTTGGTAGATGTGTGGATTATCTAACTCCCTGGCCAGTGAGCTCTTCCTGAAGGGCTTTGTACACAAGATGCTAGAACCCTGCTCCCTGTTCCCCTTTGAAAACCCCTTCAATAAATGGAAGGAAAAGTTGATTATTTGTGATAGTTTGGGTTTGATGAATTCTATGTTTTTCCTTTCCTTTAAGTTATTAAGTTAACAATTATGTCAGCAAATAAAAAAGTAAGAATAAAATCTTCTGTAGGCCTTGAAACCCACACTACTGACATTTTGTTAAAAGACATGAAATCAGCTTTAATGAAAGAATCCCAGTTTAGCTGCGGCTTCTAGTCCTGCTCTTTTCTATTCATGAATCTATAAAGCCTCAAATTCTTTTTCTACTTTTTAATGTAGGTTAGGTCAATTGTCTTTGGTTTTCCTGATTCTGCTTTCTTCATTTTGCACAACTTTTGACTAAAGTTCTCACCTTATTTATAACCTTCATATTCATCATTTCTTGGTGTAATGATATTCATGACATCAGTGCCTTTGGATTTCTTCAGTCACGACAAATTATGTGGCACAATTTATTTCTGATGAGGTATAGGTGGTGGGACCCCGCCTTGAGCTTTCCTTGAATCTTTGAGGTACAGGCTCTGGGAAACTCCTTGAAGTCTGATTGAATCTTCCCACTTGATGAGGCATTTGCAGAGGCCATAAGTATTTCATTGTGACTGAGGCCAGACCTCTGTTACTAGCCTGGCTCTCCATTGTCCATCTGCTTCCCACCCTTGAACCTACCAAAATATCAATCCACTTTTGCATTGACCTCATTGACTCCTCCTGAAGACCCTCCACAAACTCCTCCTCTAGACCACTCCTAGATTATTCTGTATATAAGAATCCCATCTTCCCTCCATGTGTGTGAGAGAGCCATAGAATAGCTTAGTACAGACTTACTGTGTGAGAGTGCCATAGGACGACCTAGCATAGACTGGCTCCTTAAGAGTCTACCCCATATGGTGAACTTGAACTTCCAATAAACTTTACTTTTCTTTGGCTGAGAAGACTTGAGTGGAATTCTTTCTGCAGGACCCGGCATGTTGGTATTTTGGGGTCTCAGGCAACCCTAAACCTTTTTGGGTAACCTCTTCATTTCTAAGGTTTTATTTTTTACAAATAAGCCACTTCTAAGTGCTCCGATAGATATATTCCTCATACACGCTGAACACAAAACTTGTCTTAGTTCTTTCTGTGAGACAAAATGATCTGGCACAACAGAGAGCCAGTCTCCAAGTCAGCATGAACCGAGTTCAAGTCTTGCCTTGGCTATATCCAGACTGTGTGACCCTGGGCAAGTGGCTTGCCCTCTCCCTGCTCCCAGGCCACTCTTCAAAACTCAAGTTACAGAGGAGGTATTGATCTGCACCAGCAGAAGTAGTTTCCTCACCTGGAAGTTCCCTCCCTTCCTAGCAAAATCACAAGTCAGCTCCCTAACCCTATCCTTATATTTACCAGAAATAGTTTTGCCCCATCAACTTATTTTGATTTTATTTTGAACATATTTTCTTGTGTAGTTTTTAAAATTTTCACTTAATTAAGTCCCTCAGTTCTATGGATGAATTTTTTTTTCTGCCCAGTTACTGATATCATTCCACTCTCATATAATTTTCACATGCTTATGCTTCCTGTGTTGATCCATCGGAAACTGAAGGTGGTGTGAGCAGTCACTTTGTTTTCCATCTGTCATTCAGTTTTCCCACCAGATTTTCTTGAATCAAAGTTTTTTGCAATCTTTGCTTTATCACACACTTACCTTTTCTACACCTGAGTTTCTATTTCTAGAGTCTCTGTTATTTTGTGCAATCAGCTACATGTCCATTTTGATCCCCTGCCAGATGGCTTGCATGCCTTCAAATGTATGTTATAACTGGAGGACCCTTCCCTGGGAGAGGGGTGGTATCACAGTTCCCTGATGTAGCCAAGTCCATTTGTAAATGTGTAAACATTTTGTGTCCATTTTACTTAAGTCCCTGAAATCTCCACATGCTCTCTTCTCTGCTACTGCTCTGTTTATTTAGGAGGTAGCAACATTTGTACTACATTAGCTCCACCCAACCATGTGTAATGCCAATCATAAGGCAACTTCCAAAGTTCAGATTACCAGCATAGCAAACCCCATTTATTCAGCAAAACATTCACAGAACAGAGAAAGTCAAAATACAGTGTAATTCATTCATTTAGCAAGTAAGCTCTCAATTCAACTGCAAAGTACCAAGGTCCAAGGTATCCCACCCCTGGATCATTAGTCAAAGTAGTCCACTCTTAAGCAGTACATTAAAGTTCTGGAGAAGGGGGGTGATCATCAAGCACTCTAGCATACCCAGGGTGGCTGCTAGCACAGGTTCTTAGATCTGCTTTTCTAAAGGAAAGCAACTCAAAATGAGTTAACAGTCTCACTTTAATCAATCAAACATATATTATTTACCTAGTTCAGGGGAAAAAGTCAGCACCTTGAACTTCAGACAATGCAAGCAGAATACAAACAGAAGGTGCAAACAGAAGTTACAAGCAGACAAAGAAACAGATAAGCAGACGGAGCTTCCAGCCGTCTGACCATCACATCCCTACGTAGTCAGTTACCAGAAAGGGAAGCACCAACATCTGGGTTTTCCAATGCCGGGGGGTTCAATGGCTTCCCAGAGTCTCCTCTGGCTAAATCACACAACTCTTCTCAAAGTGAGCCCCAAAGCAAAGCCTCACATCAGAGTATATACAGCCTTCTCCCGGGTCAGAGAATGTCACAGCCCTCCTGACCCGCTGCCCAATCACAAAGTAACAAGGTGGGGCACTCCTGAAGAACAAGCCTCACGCCACAGGCTACATGTAATCACACTCAGCCTATTAGGGGGCAGAGTAGACTTTCCAATCAGGGAAGGTTCTCGGAGCCATTTAAGCCTATGCAGGGCCTGGGGGTGGGGGAGATCTTCAGATTCCCATAACACCATGTAGAGGCGTCATGATTACAGTTGTATCGGACAATAGTTATTAAGCGTCTAAATGTTCCAGGCGCTTTGTCAGGGAATACAAAAACAAAAAGCAAAGATCTCAATGTTTTAATTCTATCTATGGACACAACTTGCACTATAGGCAGAAAAGTCCATACCAAATTTGCACAAAATGAGTAGAAGGTAATTTGGGGGAGGGATGAGGAAAGACTTCTTGTAGAAGGTGTTGCTTGAGCCGACCTTCAGAGGAAACTAGGGAGTCTATTGGGAGGTAAGGAGGGAGAACGTTGCAGGAAGGCTCCCAGGAGACAGTGTAGAAGTCTTCGGTAGAGATATGCAAATATAGGTGATTTGGTTCTGTTGCCAAAGGTTGGCAGTCCCATTCCTAGTGTTTTGTTGGGTCTCTTTGGATTTTTAGACATATCATTGCAATAACTGGCTAAAAGCACTAGAGTCTATAGACTTTGGAAAGGTACTGCTCATGTTCCTCCTTCCCCAAACAACTCTGCAACAGGAGGGGACGTTTAGGGGCTTTTATGTCCACATCCTTCCACCACATGATTGACAGGACAATCCAGTTATCTCCACCAATTATCTGCACTCAGATCTTTCTACCAAAAACTGTTAAGGGTCAGTAACACTTCAAATCTGTTAAGGGACAGTATTCTTTTTTTCCACAGGGATTTTCATCATCAATAGTAGCCTGGAGTACCTGGTATGCTAGAACCAACTACATAAACATACACACACACACCCAGCCCCTATGCCTGAAAAGAAAGATGTTTAGTAAAGATCACCAAGCACCCAGACAATCACTGACTCTCTGGGAAAGTGCCCTCCCCTCCAAAACAAAGACAAAACTGCATAAATGATGGCCCCACACTAAACTAAACTAAAACTTTAAAAATTATGATAAGAAGATATCTCTGAAAGATGGATGACAAGGGACACCTTTCCTGGACCACCTCTCCTGAGCCTACTGTTAGTTGGAGTCATGCAGATAGCCCACTCACAGACGGAGGAAAAATAAAAGAAGGGAACTGTGGGTCAGTTTTCTGTGAACCAGAAAAATGTCCTATGCATGCCAACCCCCAAGGGCAATGCCCTTCTCCAAAAAGCATGAACAAGAAATTAAAGGACTTCATGTTGGCAATGAAGAGCCTCAAATACTTCTTGAAGGCTCTTAGGAACCCGATTGCTTAGGTGGCCATGACATTATTGTCATTAATCGGTGACAGTTATCTTCTAGCTGCGTGAAATGGTGTAGGGGAAGGGGTCATGCAATTCTTCTCTGTGTCCCCTTGGGTTCCTACCAAAGCAATGAGTAGCATTGATGAGTCATGTTGATGGAACTGAAGAGGAGGCAGCTTTCTGTGATCAGGAGAAATGTCTCCCTCAATTCAGAATGGATTCCCTTCTTGAAAAAGTGCGAACATGCTTCCTTTACTTTTCAGACAAGGTTGGAGGAGGCCTGCACCCAGCATGTTACTGAACTTGGCCTGAAATAATAGCATAGTGACTCCTGAGGACATATGTCCCCAGAAACTGTGTTCACTCAGTCTTTTTTTCTCCCTGACAGACAGGGAAATAGAGGTTTCCAGGAGAATAATCTTGGAAATATTTACTGTAGAGAAGCAAGACAAAGAGAGCCAAAAAGTTTCTACTCTCCTGTCTACCAAGTAGAAAAAAGAGTGAGTCAAGGGGACTCTGCTGGCCTTCTCAGAACTGGCCACCAGATAGGACTTGGGCCTGTGTCAGATAGAAATGGTGATAGGAGACAGTCTGACTCCAGAATTGGTTTTATTGGGAAAGCAGCTGATGTTTCTTCATGGCAAATAATAGTTCTTGATTTCAAATACTTTATGAAAAAGTATTTACAGACTGATAATCCTACATAAGATAAAACGCTTGTTAACCTGTAGCAAGGGGTCATCCCTTGTCCCTTTGGATTACAAGCACATGTGCAGTGGAAGTCACCAGCTCCACCCTTTCCCTGATGCCTTTGGGAGAACTTTGAGCAGCAGAGTTATTTGCTAATCCAACTCAGCTGTCCCAAAAGAAAATTGGAGATAGACAGAAAAATGGAAAGAGGGAAGGAGAGTCCCTCTGAGTCCCAAAAACCTCAATGGGAAGTACATCGCCCTGACAGTCAAGGTGGGAGGTGGTTAACAGCTATAGAATGACCATAAGCCAACTCTGAGTGAAAAACAGATTCATTTAAGTGATTTAGTAAAGAGGCATCCCCCTCAGCCTCCTAGAAATACCCTTCTTTTGAAGAGTAAGACTGTGAGAGCAAGGTAGGAAACAACGCATTTTCAAAAGACCAAGGAAGTTGGCCTGTATGTATGTACATGTGAATATATGTGTGTATACATATGTACACATATATTCATGTAGATAGATTATGTGTGTGTGTGTATAGATACTGTATTATGTATGCATGTGAATTTTTAACACTGTCAGCTGTGGTTTAAGAACAATATTTCCTCAGGCTACTCACTGATTCCCAGGAGAGGAAGAAGTAGCATCGTCTGCTGGAGGAAGACCAACAGGTCAGAGAAGTGATGGGGAGCTTAACAACATTAGAGGTGAAAGGCCGGGCAACCCCTGCCAGGGATAGAAACAGCAACAGCCAGGAGGGCAAGGCCTATAGATGGAGCCGCCGTCAGAGAAAGAACCAATGGCTGCTGACCGGTGAGACCTGAAGAGAAGACACAAGACCCGTGGCCAGGTAGAGAAAGGAGGCCCTTGACTCCCTGCGGGTCTAGACCTGAGTTCTTTCAGTGTCCTTTATTATATGAGTCAAGTTGTTCTATGCTATGAAGCCTCGTGAGCCTGGGCACTTGTAGAGCAACCTGGGGGCCACCCTTGAGAAAGTATTAGCTGTTGAAGTTCTCAGACTTGATCTGAAGGTGCGTGACGAGCTGGAGAAGCAAGAGGATCCCAGGACGTACCGAGACCTCTGACGTAAGGATTACAAATGTAATATAAACATGCTGTATTTCAGCAAAAGCCTTTACTGGATCAATGGATGTAATTTTATTTTTTGGTATTTTTCTTGTGAACATGATTTATTATATTGATTCTTTTCCTAAAATTAAACTATCATTATATTCCTGGTATTGCTACTTGGTTATAATGAATAAAATGTTTTAATATATTGCTGCATCCTATTTGCCAATATTTTAATTTTTGTGTATCTGTTGAAGACGCAGACTACATCAGCATCCATAGCTAACAGAGACATATGGCCTACAGAAGATTCCACTCTATTGTATATTGATTTTTTAAAAGCATTCCCTGCTTCTTCCCTCAGTCATCGGGAAGAAGCTGTCCATGCTCTTTCGTAGGAAATATAATCTCTCATTTGGTATGGTCTGACTCCCTGTTTCCGTGTTCTCTAGGACTGGCCTCCCAGAGCCCCCTCCCCCCTTTCTCTCCCACTTCTTCGATCTCCCCCTCACCACTGGCTCCTTTCTGTTGACTTGAACACAAGCCACAAGCTCAGGTGTCCTCCTTCCTGAAAGGGGTCTTTCCCCTTCCAGACTGCCCAGTCCCTCCCCCTCTCCCCTTCCTTCACTGGGAAAGTCCTTGAAACAGTTTTGTGTGTCTGCTGTTGACCTCCTAATACTCCCTCTACTGAAAGCCTGGTTTGTGCCCCACCACAAACTGTTTTCTCAAAGATCATCAATAGCTTTTGGATTGCTGACATCAATGACTTTTTCTCAGTTATCCAGCCCCTTTCCTTGCACTGTCTTCTCTCCCCTATCCTCCCTGACCCTTCACAGTATTTGACCCATGACTTTGCCCATCCTGCTGGATACTTCTTTCCCCCTTGGTCTTGGAGGCACCATGGTTTTGAGACTCTTCTATCACTCTTGTTTCCTTCCCTCCTGTTTCTCATTCTTGACCTGGCTCCTAGAAACATAACTGAGCTTTCAAAGGAACCTCAGCAAGCATCCCATCCACTCCCCATTCCAATGTGCCCCAACGCAGCTGGCCAGCCTTTGCTCTGAGTGCGTGGCACTGGCCCCCTCTCAAGGCAGCTTAGGCCAAATCAGGACAGCTCTGTTCATCAGGACAACTTTCAGAGGCCTCAGTTTGTCTCTTACCTTTTTACCCACTGCTCCTGGCTGAGAGCCAGAAATTGCTTCATTATTCCTTCTTGGTATTTCTAGCATCCAGCATAGCACAGGGCACTTACCAAATGCATATTGGTTGATTGGTTGGTTAGTTCTGTCCTTTGGGTCTCAGTCCTCTTCCATTGGACTTTTCAAGTACTTGAAAACAGTGGTCATGTGTCTTCCAGATCTTTTTCTCCAGGATGAAGTTTCCTAGCTCTTTCAAATAACAGTCCTGGGGCACAAACCAGGCCCTGTGCCCTTCTGGATGCTCTGTAGTTCCTCTGTGTTCTTCCTAAACGGGGGTATGCACAGGTCTGACCTAGCACCCCAGAGATGAGCTCAGCATGGCACTCTGCCCAGCTTGCTCCTGGAGGTTCTGCCTTTCTTAATGGATCCCAAAGCAGGCTGAATCTTGTGACCACCATATCCCACTGCTGACCCACCTTGGGCTCACAGACTATGTCACATGCCCTTCTCTTGCTGCCAGAAAAAAACCAACTTTGTTATGTGCAGGTGGAATGGTTCCTTCCCCTCAAATCCTGAATGGCTGCTAAGTACAATTCCAGCTCCATTTCCTGGCATTCAGAGCCCTCTACAATCTGGTGCCTCTGCACCATTCTAGCCTCCCCTATATTACAGCTCACCAGGTGCTTCATGTACTTTTCTCTTCCAGCTCCATCCCACCCTCCTCCCTGGGAAAAAGCCCCCATCAAACACTTCCCTTTTTTTCCCCCTTTATGCCACCCCTGGAAGATCTTCCTCCCATCCCCTCCCATGACCACTTAGCCTTTTGAGTCACTGCCTAGCCCTTAGACCAGAGGAAAGGATGCCTCTTCCATGAAGCCTGTCTTGATCTTGCTGGTAACAATCACTTTCCCCCTTGGATAACACACATTGCTTTGTTTGTACTTCTGTAATGGGTTTATTATGATGTATCATGTAATAAAATTGTCTGGGTTTGCGCTATACCCTCCTCTTCAACTCTGAGCTCTACCAGGAGCTTAGATCGAGTTTGTCTCTGTGTCTTCTATAAAGTTTGTGTCTCCTCTGTGAAGAGTTGGCACTGAGGTATTTCTTGATTGAAAGAACGATTGAATAATTGAATGAATGAGTGAGTGAGAGAGTGGATTTGACTCAGGAGATCAATCTGCAGCTTCGCAGACTCTTCTCACACATACATTAAAATTACACAAGACTCTAGGGAAGATTTAACGACGGAGACAGCTCGGATCAACAACATGCAGAGTGCGGGAGCCAACAGGGACCCCAGTGCACCCCTCTGTTGTTTGTCAGTGGCATGGGAGGTGGTCAGTGAGGAGCCCAGAGAGAAGGAGGCGTCCTCATCACCAAGGAGGTCCTGTGAGAGTCACTGCCCTCTGACACTATTGTACAAGTTATACCAGACTCTGGAAGATGAGGAAGCCTCTGGGTGAACTAGATGGAGGCTAGCCACACACAGGAGGGAGGAAAGCAGATACAAAATGCCTATGGCTAGTTGGCTCGTTGGTGCAGCCATGTTTGCACAGGCTCTGCCAAGGGACAGTGAATGTTAATGATCAGGGTGGGTAGCATTGGTAAATGCAGTCTTTCCATCCTCCCAGACCACACACTTGTGCAAGAAGCCAATTCCTTTGGGGTCTCCTTACGGTGTGAGGAAGCTGTGACTCATGGAATGTCCTTGTTTGAGAAGGACACAGAGTTAAACGACAATAGGAAGAAATATGGCAGACAAAAGTGGGTGGTGACAAACTAAGAAAGACTCCCATCCGAGGACTAGCCTCAGAGACGTCCTCAAGTACTGCTCTAGCTGGAAGACGATGGCCAGTCCTCTAGTGAGAATGAATGATAGTGCCACATTCTCACCCTCGAGACAGGGCGAAAGCTAGAGGAAGACCTGCCTATTGGGTGGGTGCTGATGGAAAGACATGTGCAAGGAAGGCCCTGGGTGTACCTTGGGGGATGCCTCAGTTTTCCTGGTTCATGTGCCCTGACCCTGAAAAGCTATGGGAATCCTGCTACTCCCGAACCCTGAGGGAAACTGTCTTCTGACAAGCACAGTTTGTAGGAAATTTTACTCAGAGAAGCAAAATGAAAGAGAACACCTCCCCCTGCCCCAACAAGCAACCAGTCGCTAAAGCCCTGAATGCAGCTTGGTCTCTTCCTGGCACTGCTCAGTGCGCACAGCAGCTGCGCTCTCCCACTGACCTCAGCCACTCTCCGTGGCTTCCTGATGCTCCCCCGGCTCACAACCTTGTAGTGGGGGAGACAGCCCATAGGCGCTCTGGGCTGCTCTCCACCATTGGCCCCTGAGTCTCCCTGGGGGCTCCCTTTGTGGGGGCTTGGCTTTGCTCCCAGGTGTCTCCGGGCACTGTGCTCTATCACCCACCCTTCTTCAGCCTCCTATTGGGTCCAGCAGGTGTCAGTCTGGAGCTCTCTCTATTGGGGCTTCAGTGATGGAGATTTTCGGTGACAGTTTCTAGAGGGTCCCAGTTGTAGTTCTCCCTTCTTCAGTCACTTAGGCATCTCTTAACCAGGTCTGATTTAAAAATATGTGTGTATATATAGGCCAGAGGCTTTTTCCCGCTGTAGCTACTTCCCTATCTCTCTGCTCCCATAAACCTCTGAGTAGGATGGAAAGCAGCACTTACTAAGTGCCTGCCATGTGCGAAGCGCTTTACCAGCATTCTCTCATGTGATATTCACAGCAAGATTGGACGTTAGGTACTATAATTATTCATGAAACTGAGGCAGATGGCAGCTAAGTGACTTTCCCCTCAGTAACTGTTTGAGGTTGGATTCGAACTCGGGCCCTCCTGACTCCAGGTCTGGCGCTCTAACCACTGTGCCAACATCTGCCTCCTAAATAAATAGCAGCCTGCTCAGGAGTGGTGTTCCTTTACAAGCTTGAAATTCAGATACGGTGACTACAAACCTTTCTGCTCTTCATCCTTTCCAATCACACGATGTTGTCGGTTGCCTAAGGGAGCGCTTGTTCAGATGGATGCTGAAAAAGCCCCCACCCCACCCAAATGCTTCCCAGCGAGCTGAACCCGCTCAGGTGACTCAATGTGCAGAGTGATCTGCGTTGTTTGGGGAGACTGATTCAAAGAGACTGTGCACACTTCTAGAAGTTGTTTTTCTAATCGAGGCCTGACCCGCCATGATCAAGTGAGATCTGGGAAGGAATTGTGTACTTATCTATGCAGTGGAGGCTTTGATTATGTTTTAGGAAGTCATCGCTTCTTGGCATTCACACGTTAACTGATGATGACAGCAGGTCAGATCCCTGAGGTATCACTTCTCTCCCCCCCCCCCCGCCCCCTCCCCGTATGTTTTAGCTTCCTCTGCTTTGGGCTCTTAAATAATCCGTCTAAAACTGTGTAGTCGGCAATCACACAGCCCCGAATGCTTCATTTTGTGATTACCATTTTAATTATGATTGTCCTTTCGGAGGAGCTGATTGTGTCCTGGACGTCATCATATTAAAGAATGCTAAAAAATCATCCATGTTTAAAACTTATTCTCATGAATAAGATGACCAGAAGATATGGGCATCAGGGTCTTTATTCCACCAAGCACTCTTATCCTAACAACTCTCTTAAAGCACCTGGTGAAATTATTCAATGCAACCGAGGTGATTCACTCCTCCCAGCTATCCCCTTAGCACTCAGGACCTCAGGACACCATCACCAAGGCAGCTAAAGGGAAGAGGAAAAAGGAAATCGTGCACATTCATACAGCTCTTTAAGGTTTGCAATGCCCTTTACAAATATTATCTCATCTGACCTTCCCTAGCTAGCAGAGTGCCTTGGATTCAGCAGGAATTGGGTCAGTCTTTATTCTGTGTTATTAATTTTGCTGGGCTGTTAATAACTCTCCTTTTCTGCCTCCCTTCAGCAAAACACTTGACTCATTTTCTCATTCATCATCAACTCCTCATTCCCCTTTTCCTCTCTTGTAAGAGGGTCAGTAAGTTTGCCTCGACTCTGGCTGTGGGCAGATCCCTTCGATTTTGAGATACAGTATTCAAACTGTCACACTTTTGAAAGGAGGTGACTTTTTATGATTCCTTATTTCACCTTAGTAATATTGACAAATTGTATCTAAAATTGTACTTTTACTTTTCCTCATCTTATGATTTACTTCTAGTTTTGAGTTACAGTCCATAAATGCCATGTATAAGATTTCTTCCTTTCTAAATTTGCCTACAACTTCTCTGTGGCCAAAAAAAATATGAAATTTTGTGAAGGCATACTTTGATTTAAAAGTTTTTTAAGGAATTACTTGTTTTTCCATTATTTTCTCCATATACCTAAGAAATCAAGTTTGTTTGGTAATATATTAAAATTTACCACTTTTCTTTAGCTTACATGTAATGTAATACATGAATGTAATAGCTTACAATCTTCTGGTAATAATTCTGAAATTTGCTACTCACCCTAGTCTTCTCTTTCTTCTTGGAAGATTATAAACATTTCCTTTATAAATTCATCTCCTGTATGACTTGATGCACAATTACACTTCCAAACTCAGATGAATCTATGACTTCAAACATAGTGATGCCCCTTCAATACTGCAGATAGCAATTAATCTATAGTAGGGACAGTATCCTAAACCTTCCCTCAGTGCAAGTCAAGCTAATTATTCCTTAAAAGGCATTGAGACCTTCCTTGAGTCTTGGTTGCCTTAGAAAACTAAAGAATCAAACTGTTGACTCATTTCTTCATCACCTCAAGACAAAGCAGCCACTGAGAGCTCCAGGGCCATACTCATGCTTGGTTTTATGGCTACTGATGGGCATCTCAGTCAAGGGAGATTTGCTCACCTGAATCAATTGGATATGTCCCCCAAATTATGTTGGTTGAATATCCTTCTCCTGCTATTCCTAAATAAATCTCTTTTTATTAATTGTTACAAGAGTTTTGTTTTCTTTTTTCTAATGGGAGGTGGAATTTTTGCAAATTAAAAAATAGCTAAATTTTCTTTTCAAAAGAATGTTTATGTTCACTTAACTGAGAGAGAAGAGAAAGACTGGAAAGAAGTAAAGCTTTTGACTTTGGAAGCCTGGGCAGGCATTTTTGTCTCTGACTTGGCAGGTCAAGGGAGACAACAGCTTTGTTTGGTTCCCCTAGTCCTTCTGCCTCTGTTATTTGTCCCACTTCACTAACCCACTGGGAAAACAGCTTTTGAGGTGAAGCCTTACTACAAGAAGCATGACCAAGAGTCAGGCAAGACAATAAAGCAAATTATGGCTTAACAACCAAAACAAACTGTGACCTCAGAGTTGTCGTCATTGTCTTTACTCAGTCTGAGCTGAGCTGCTCATGGATTTCCTGATAAAGGGTTGATTTTTACCCACTGCTCAATGTTGGATCATTATTTCTTTTTTGCTCTGGTCACTTTTATATTTGAAAAGAATGTTAGCACTAAAAAGATGGAGTTTTGTTTCAGGAGCTGTTGAAATATTCCAAAGACAATTTCTCCCTCTTACTTCTTCCTAATCCCTTCTGGACCCACTTTGTTACTCATCTACAGTATTTGTCCCCACTAGTAGTTGTATCCTGATAAACCAGCTCTATGCACTGTCAATCCAACAGCATATCAGAGAAGAGAGATGGGCTCTGAAATAGCCATTCTTCATTCGCTTCATTTTTCCTGAATGAGGACTTAGAACAAATTCTTGTGAATGCATCTGATCTTATTGAAGACATACTATAATGTTCCCAGGCTTTCTTCTTGCAAACAGGACAATGCCGTTGTCATGGCCTCATCATAACTCATTTCTATTTGCTCTCTGTGATGGAAATCTATCATGATAATGGCTAATCCCTTTGGTGATCCCATGTCTTCCCATGCTATGCCTTGCTTGATATTAATAATCAGAGAGTCATCAAAGTAAATGTGTCTTTTCATGGAATCTTTTAACCTCTGAACCTTTCAGTTAATTTTGTGACTATAAGGATTGGTTCTGGAGTAGAGACATGTCTAACCCAGGATGAAAAGGGCATTTTCTTCGGGTACTAATATGTGGGACTGGGAAGGTTTCTTTCCTGTCAGGTGCACTTTTGGGGGGAGGTTGAGCTTCCTCAACAGTTGTCCTTATAATTATCTTTGTGGTCCTCCATTGACCCACACCACCATGCAGCATAGCTGCCATACCAGACTCTTATTGCCTAAGACACTGCATAACACTCTTTCTGAAATCCAGAGAAGTGATCCCTCAGCTCCCTCAAAATTGTGCTCCTTTCAATGCAGATCTGTCTCTCCTTTAAATAACTGGTAACATTTTGCTTTACTTTCCATATTTGTTCACTTTGGTGTTGTTTCTACTTCCACAAGGGGTACTATGATGTTAAAGCCTATATATGGTATCCTTCCTGTCCTTGATGGAAAAAAAGCTGATTAGAGAAATGGCAATAGATTTTCCCCCATTTTTCATCCATTGTTGGTCCTCCAACTTCATCATTATATGCTCTTGGAAGAGTTAAGAGAATTGAGTCTCTGGTAAACTTTTAACACATTTGTTTCTTCGCTCTAGCATGTCTCATTCTTTTATGATGGGATATTGCTCAAAATCTTCCACCATCTCCCTATGTAATATTTTAGAAATGATTTGTATATGAAACCAGTGTTTCACTTGACTGCCCTATTTCTGTGCTTGGAAAGGAGATCAAGTGTTTGTGAGTGGGGTAGTTTAGGCTGTTAAGAATATGCCTGTGTAAGGCAATTTACAGAGGGAGAAATTAAAGATATCTTTAAGCATATGGAAAAAATGCTCTAAATCACCATTGATTCAAGAAATGCAACTCAAAACAACTTTGAGGTACCATATCTCACCAGTCAGATTGGCTAAGATGACAAAACAGAAAAATGGCAAGTGCTGGAGAGGATGTGGAAAAATTGGAACTCTAATGCATTGTTGGTGGAGCTGTG
>CM053598.1:4089428-4100572 GCA_028646575.1 Pseudocheirus occidentalis | reverse complement strand
TGATGGTGGTGATGGTGATAGTGATGATGATGATGGTGATGGTGGTGATGATGGTGATGGTGGTGATGGTGATGGTGATGATGGTGATGATGGTGATGATGGTGGTGATGGTGATGATGGTGATGATGGTGGTGATGATGATGGTGATGATGGTGATGGTGGTGGTGATGATGATGGAGATGATTAAGAACTCATATGAGTGAGAATCTCTCTGAGAGAGATCAGGAGACACTTCAGAGACCTGGAGAGCTGAGCTGTCACTGGTGACTATCATCCCCTTCTCTACAGCTATCCAAGTTCAATAGAGAAAAAACTTCCCACATCTTTCTGAGAGAGAAGCTGGGTATTTACTTGAGCTCCTGGCAGTGTCAGAACAATGAAGTCAAATCACAGAAGCGCTACAGGACCATAGTTCAACGGTATTGCAGAAGGCGTGCTTTCTTACGTGCGGGTTTGGCAAACTGGCCACTGAGGAACCTCCTAACTCAGAGGTACTGGGATTCTATTAACCTCCATTACTCTTCACCGGAGGAAAACAATTTAGAACCATCTCAGGGATCCTGTAATCATCTGTGGTGATGCTATGTTTCACCTGGATCACTTCATCCTAACATCCCTTGTTATAATATTGATTGCTTGGCCCACATAATGGTATCTCAAAGATGGTACAAGGATATTTTCACTTTGGAAGATTTTTCTCCTATGGAGGGGGAGAGGAAGCTAGGAAAGTTTGGTCTTGAGAAAGGTCCTGGACTCTTCCACGGCTTATTCATGGCTTGTTCTATTAAAGGCTACAAACTGGTTGGAGCCAATTCAATACCAATGTGTAGACATGAGTTAGCAGCTCTAAAGCTACCCCAAGTCCAGCCCCCAGGATAGGTATGGAAGCCTCCATCCAATGATGTTGGCTTTCCAGTATTTCTAAACTTGGCTCCAACTTCTCATTCTCCTCAATCAGAAATTTTTTCCTTCACTTGAAGAATAAAGGGAGCAAGAGCAGCCAACATACTTTTACAGTTTCCAAAGCAATCTACACGTTAATTAGTTTAAACTTCACCCCAAGTTTGTGAGGTTAGTATGACAGACATTATCATCCCATTTTATGGATGAGGAAGCAAAGCAGTGATTCAGGGATCCTGAGTGACTTGCCACACTAGCCACACAGCTAGAAGGTGTCAGAGGTGGGATTTGAACCAGGTCCTCTTGCTCCAAGGCTAGCCTTCTGCTCAGCATACCAAGACACTGGTCAGTGATTACTGAAAAGTCATGGAGCAGGGGAGAGATGCTGAAGGAACTGGAGTAGGGAAAAGGTTATTCTAATTTCCAAAAGGAAAAGAGACTGCGGCCTCAATAATTATAAACCAGTGAGTATGACTTAATTTCCTGGTGAAATTCTAAAGGGAAGGTTTACAAAAGGAAGCAACAGTTACAAAGTGGCAGCGTGGTTTCATCCAGGAGTCAAGCCAGACTCATTTCATTAACCTTTCTAGGCAGAGTCACAGACGGCAGATCCAGGGAATGCTGTCCATGGTTTCTCCAAATTGTTGTGAACTGTTTGACAAAATTTCTCACACCCTTATTGTCAACAAGACGAAGAGGTTTGGGTCGGCCAGGAGCGCAGGTAGGGAGATTCAGGACTCACGAGAATAGTCCTTAATGTCTCTGCATTGGCTTGGGGGGAAATCTCCACTGGAGGGCTCAAGGTGCAGGGAAACATCTTACACAGCGACTCAGATAAAGGCATGGATGGTGCATGCTTTAGATCTACGTAGACCTAGGAGGGATAGAGAAACATTGGAAAACAAGGTCTTTATCCAGAAAGATCTGAACGGGCTTAGAACACTGGGCTAAGCAAAATAAAATGAAATTTAATAGTGAAAAATATTAAGTTTGACATAGGTTCAAGAGATGATAATTTGATTCAATGACGGTTTGCTAAGTGCCTTCTGTGGGGGAGGAGCTGTGCTAGGCAGTGGGACACGAAGGCAAACATTAAAACACTTCCTGAAGCCGTGGTTTACCATTTATTGGAAAAGTGAAGACAGTCACAAATATCACAAACTTTGCAATTAACTTCCTTGAATGTGAAAAAAATCAGGGAGTTTGGGACAGCCCAAGTACAAAGGCTGAGCCCCACTGTGGGAAATCCACTTTCCAGTTCAAGTGTGTGCACTGATCAGGAGCTCCAGATACAAGGTGGAGGAGGCCTGGTTAAGTGGGAGGCCTCTGAAAGGCTGTCTCAAGGAAGGAGATGAGACTACTTTTGTTTTATTCCAGAGGGTAGAACACGGAACCACGAAGGGAGGCTGCAGAGGGGTGGGTTTGGTTTCGGTGTTAGGAAGACCTTCCTCACAACAAGAGCCTTCCCAAAGCAGAGGGGCAGCCTGATGAGGGCTGGGCTTGCCCTCATGGTCATCTCTCAGCAGAGACTGGGGAGCCATTTGTGGGGAGCCAATAGAGGACATTCTCATTCAGACATTACTCACTCACTGACCCATTTCCCAGGCTGAGATTAAGGGATCCTCTTCATGACTATAGAAGCCTGGCCTCGGGGATGAGAGTTTTTGCCTGTTGTGCCTGGTCCTTTGGTGTCCAGCTTTCACCCAGCTCTCTCCTGTGACTCCAAGAAGCTGTAGCCTGAGTAGCTAACATGGCCCAGTAAAACCATCTCAGCAGATGGACTGAACTAAGTTGACGGTAAACCAAGGGGTCTCAGTCCTGTTGATGAGTTAGGGGGATGTCCCAAACATGGGAAGCCTCCCCTGGCAGAATGGGCAGATGAGAACTATTCAGCCCAATGACCATCGAGGCAGCTGAAGCAGGCCTTGTAGCGCATAGAGTTTGGTCAGACACCGAAGAGACCAAAGCCATCTGCTGCATCCTGGGCCATCACCAGTCATCTCAGCTTTTGTCCTGCCTCAGACTTCAGTGGTTCTGGAAGAGAGACTTTGTGCAGCTCTGCCTCCCCTAAGTCCAACTCATGCACAAGTCAACACATCACCCTTATGATGTCATCGGTCCTCTTCAAAAATGAAGGACCAACCACAGAAACAGTTGTAAGTTTAATGATGGGCAGTGCTTTAAAAAAAATGACCCTTGCATGGCCTTCTGAAACTTGCAAGATTCCCCCTCTCTTTGGGACAGTCAGTTAGAAATGACTTTGAGTGGAGTTGAGAGACAGTGATCGCATCATTGTCAGGAGGCAGATGTCACCTGGAAAGAAAAAAAAGGTCATTGACTGGAGTAGATGAGGGAGGCTCTCCAGCCTCTGATAGAAGGGAGATGACAAGTGAGCCAGAACAATAGGCAACAATGGAGAAATGTTTGGGTCTTAGTTGGCAAAGCAGAGAGTGGCGATGATTCTCCAGGCACCAGCACAATCACCTGCAGGCAGTGTCATCTGGGGTCAGTGCAACCAGGCCTTCCCTGAGTATGGCCCTGCTCTGCTCTCCCGGGTGGACAAAGAGAGCCCGGGCACACACGGCTGCCGTGTGAGGGCTCCTGGCCCTGGGTTCTAGATCCATTTCCAGCTGCTCATCACTGATTCTATAATTTTTTTAAATGTTGAGATTTCTTTTGTGAAGATGCTGATTCCATGGGCTTAATGGTAAGGAAAGCATCTATTCTTCACATCCTTTAAAGTCAGGCATGAGGTGGGATGTCTAAGAAAAATACTTTGCAAGGCTCAAAGAGCTTCACTTCAAAGGAAAGGAAATGAAGATTCCCCATGAGAAGCTGGGTGCTTCTACCTTTGAAATGGACCTTGAAATAGCAGATGAGTTCCCCAAGTTTGTGGGGTGCAACTTATGTCTCTGGGGCAGAAGTCAACAAAGAGCAGAATGATGCACTCTTTGCCCTTTCCACAGCCTTGCAAAGAGTCATTGAGATTCAGAACTCCAGAGACTATTGAGTCCAGCCTCCATCTTACAGATGAGGAAGCTGAAGCTCTGAGAATCCTGATGACTGGCCAAGACCATGCCATTTTGTCAGTGTCTCATGTGACCAGACTGAACTATATTTGTACACTCTAAAATATGCGTGAATTGTCTCGGATTAGATCTTATCCGAAGTATTAGTTAAAAAAAAATAAAAGAAAGGAATGTGATGTAACTTTAGGTTTCTTAAGAATCGATTGTTGAACTGAAAATGATGACAGGAACAATTAAGTCAGCAAATGATCATCTGAAAGCAGGAGCATGAAGGAGGCTGCTTGTACAGTCCCGAGATCTAACAATCCACTTTTCAGAATAAGCATTTGCACGAGTCATTGTTGTGTTGATTGGCTAGATTTAAGAAAGTGATGGAGAAACTGTGCCTCATACACGTTAAAATTAAGAGCACGTTTGCATTTTTGGAGAGCTGGTTGTTAAAACATTTAAACCATTTCCTAGCACAACTCTGAAAGCCACACAAAGTGTGTGCATTACAAAATGCGATGATTAAGGAAAGAATCCCAGAGACAAGAAAAGGAGAAGCAACTCAAAAGAATAGGATGGTTTTGTTTTTTCAGTTCACATCTGTGGTTTCATTGGCACAGGGAACAGTGGCAGGAGTTGCCTAAGACTGTAGGTGACTGGCCGAGGGTCACGCAGCCCTGATGCATGCATGGGCTCTCCTGACTCCAGCATTGGCTCTCCATCTGTGACACCAAGAGTCCCTCTGGACAAAATGAAGAAAGACAACCATGAACATCAGGAGAGTATCATTAAGGTACAATTGATGGAGTGAGAGTCCTGGATTCCCAGGGCCAGAAGGGATTTTGAGATCATTTGACCCACTCTGCAAATGCTTCAGCTTCTGAAAGGAGGAAATGACATGCCTGGCATTGAGGAAAGTTAGAATTTCACTGTTAGTCTAATGAGGAAGAGCTGCTGCTTCCATAGTTCATTAAACTTTAATCACAATCAAATAATAGAGTCAGAGGTCAACATTGCTATGAGCTTTGGTTTGTTTAATTTAGTTGAAAGTTTGCAATGAATTGTGTAATCTCCCCCAGCCCCTCAATAACCCTGCACTAAATCCTCCCAGTATTATGCTACCCACTTTATGAATATGGCAGGCATTAGAGGTGGGGCTTGAACTCGGATCCCCCTCTCCCAGAACAGCTTCTTACAAGCCCATGGTCCAGTCAGGGCAAGTGTTTTCCTCTCTACTTGCTGACTGGAAGGGCCACCACTGGAAGGTCCCCTTTTTCCCATTCCTCTGTTGACCCCGGTCATCCCACAACCTATTAGTCCAGCAGGGGTTGTAAGGCAGGAATAATAACAACATCATGAATAGAGCACACTAAGGTTTGCAAAGAGCTCTGGAAAGGGGGTGTTATTGTTATCTCGATTTTACAGATGAGGGAACTAAGGCAGAGAGGTTAAGTGACCTGCCCAGAGTCACACAGCTAGTAAGAGTCTGAGGCTGAATCTGAACTCGGCTTTCCGGACATCAGGTGCACCGCAACATCCAACCGCCTCCCAGCAGGGGCTCCTTGCATTTGCCCCCTTCTCTCTTCCAGTGCTGTCATTCCCCACCCCCACCTCCCCATCGATGCCATCCATCATCACTTCATGCCCGGACTATTACATAGCTTTCTGACAGGTCTCCCTGCCTCAGGTATCCCCGCCCTCCAGTTCATCTTCCATTTACCTATCACAGTGACCTTTCTAAAGCACTGGTCTGACTGTATCAACCTCTTCCTCCATTTAATAAGGTCTTGTGGCTCTAAGGTCCGCTGGGTGGCTCAATGAACGGAGCACCAGGCCCAGAGTCAAGAAGACTAGAGTCCAAATGCAGCCTCAGACATTTACCAGCCGTGTGACCCTGGGCAAGTCACTTAACCCTGTTTGCCTCAGTTTCCTCATCTGTAAAATGAGCTGGAGAAGGAAATGGCAAATCATTGCAGTATCTCTGACAAGAAAACCCCAAATGGGGTCATGGCGAGCCAGACACGGCTGAAAAGGACCAAACAACAGCCATGAAGTGAGCCCTGTTAACTCCAGGATCCAACATCAGAGTCTCTGTTTTGGCTTTAAAGCCTTCAGAAGCCGACTTCTTCACACATGCCCTGGCTCCTCACAGCTGTCTCCCCTCCGTGTCTCTGAGCAAGCTCCTAGCCTCCACTTGAGATGCCCCATCATCCGACTCAGCATTTTCATGTCCCTCCCCCAGCCCTGGGCTTCACTGGCTTCCTTCAAGCCCCAGCTAAAATCCTGCTTTCTTTAAGAAACCTTTCCTAGCCCCCCTAATGTTAATGCCATCCCCTGGAGATTACCTCCAGTTTACCATATTATGTGTGTGTGTGTGTCATACACACACAGTCACACACACACACACACACACACATACACACACACACCTCCTCTCTGGGCCCTTCCATCCACCTTGCCACTGAGATTCCCTCGGGTGCTGTCCTTCTCAGTAGGAGCATGAACCCCTGAGCCCAGGGACTGCCCCCCTATCCAATCTGCACACTTGGCTCTTAGGACTGTGGTTGGCATGTAGTGTTTAATCAAAACTTTTCATTCATTCATTGCTTCATTCATGAAAAAACAGACTCTGAGGTATGCACTGCCCCATCTAAGTCCAGTCTGGGGCAAAGCCTGCCGTGGGAGCTCAGGGAAAGCCCACCAAGCAGTTGCTGGGCCCATTCTCCAGCGGAGAGTGGCCTGTTATTAACCCAGGCAGAAGGCTGTTGAATGTCCATCAAACACTGGAAAAAGGACTGTTGATGCTAACGTGGCAGGTACCAGGTCTCCAAGGGGAAGCCCATCTACTACCCCCTCAAATGGGGAAGGTTAACACACTTATATTTGGGTGGGGGATCTTTTATGTGCCATCCCACAGGGCCGCAGCTTGACTGCATCTGCTTGGGGTACAAGAATGATGGAAGGAGGATTTTGAAAGAGGGCCACCACTGTAGCGAGAGCCTGAATAGAGAGGGAGGCGTCACAGGGCTGGACAATAGAGCATTACATCACATAATAGAAATGGGAAAGAGACATGTTCCCCTTTGTTGGCACACTGATACTGAACCCCAGGCACTTGCAGCCTGGTTAGAGCTCTGCCTTTGATGCAGGATTCATCATTCAATGGAGATGCAGGATGTTAATGATGGAAGAGACCTTAGCTACCATCTAAACCATGATTATTATGAAGATGAGGATGCAGGTGAGAGGAGACTCTCAGGGTCACACAACTAGTTGGCTGGATTGGAATGTACCCCTAGTAAAGCATATTTCCCTCCACTTCACACCACGGGCACCTAGGTGGCACCATGGATAGAGCGCTCAGCTTGGAGTCAAGAAGATTCATCTTCATGAGCTCAAATCCAGCCTCACATATTTCCTAGCTATGTGATCCTAGACAAGTCACTTAACCCTGTTTGCCTCAGTTCTTCATCTGTAAAAAATGAACTGGAGAAGAAAACGGCAAGTCCTTCTAGCATCTTTGCCAAGAAAACCCCCAAATGGGGTCATAAAGAGTTGGACACAAGAGAAATGACCCAACAAAAACAAGAAGCAAGATGTATCATGTGATCCTGAGAAAAATCTTCAGAGAACCATGGAATTCTGGGCCTTCCATGATTCTAAATCTGATTCCCCTGTAATTCATAGGAAGTCAGTCTTTGGCTGGTAGATGTGCTGGGAAGCTTCCTATGGGCTTGTGGTGACTCTGGGGGGCTTCAAGCTGAATCTCCTTGACAAGATCCCAATGGATAAAAAAGCAGACAGTTATGGGGAATTCTGGGAGCCTCTTCCTATGGCAGACTCAAGAACCATCACCAGGGTCACCTGGGTGCCACAGTCAGGAAGAACATTGACAGTGAACTGGAGGGAATCCAGAGAAGGGCAGTCATGAAGGTGTTAACACCATGGACAAGCAGATTGCCAAAAGAATGCTACTGTGAGCAGCTTTTAAGGTTCAGATTACACAGTAATAGTGAACACTCTGTTTATTCCATTACAAATCAAGGTTCAGTACAATATTCACAATGTAATATTCACAACATTACATCTTATCACAGAAAATCACACTATAGTGTTTATAACAGCTTAACATTAGAACAACCACACAGTTTTCACTACAGCGGCCACAATATTTAGAACAAAAAACAAAAGAATAATCATCTAGTTTCCCTAGGGAGAACCCCTCCTTACTTAATCATTCAATCAATTCACAATACAATAATCAAACTTCCACTAATGGGGCAACCATTAACTTAATCAATCACTAATCTAGCAGTCAGTCACTAAGCTAGATCCCCAATTACTAAATATACATTAGTCACTAGTATGGTCATTAGAAAACCACACAAACCCTCCATCCCTTGGTGTCCAGCAAACTTCAGTTTCGTCCAAGGGGAGGCCTTTTCTTCATTTTGACTCTGGGTGGTCTCTCTGATTCCCTGGATCCCCTTCCATGGTCCCAGCTCCCTCCTGAATCCACCAAACAGTCACCTGGATTCAGAAGCAGACAACTGCCAGGTTCTTGTCCAGTCCTCAGAGGTAGACAGCTCCCAGGTCCTTGTCCAGTCCTCAGGGCAGTCCCTGGCACATACTGAAGTTCACAAGGTCCAGCACATCTCAAACCCTTCACCATTTCTCTTGCCTAGAGCTCAAGTATCAGGCAGGCCATGAACAAAGTTCTTATCCTGGTCATGCTTCTTCAGTCCTCCAACAGTTCAGCTGGCCCTAGGACCCAAAAGGAATAATGGCCTTCTGGGTAGCCTTCACCAGATTCTGGTCTCAGAAAAACTCCATATCTTTTTTCAATCAACTTCCACATGGTGGGAGAGAATCTCTCTTTCTCTCTCTCTCTCTTTCTCTCTCTCTCTCTCTCTCTCTCTCTCTCTCTCTCTCTCTCTCTCTCTCTCTCTCTCTCTCTCTCTTTCTCTCTCTCTTTCTCTCAAGAAAACTCCAACTCACTTCCAGCAGCCCAGCTCCCAGATACTCAGACAATCCTGCTTCCTCCAACAGGAAAATTCCAATTATGTCTCTCTGTTTCTAGAATTCTTCTTTATATACAGCACTGGCCTTTTGTTTCAGCCAATACCCTTCTTCCACTTCAACAGGGGAGTTCACGCCTTCTCAACAGTGTATAGGGCTCACACCTTCCATAGTAGACCTAAGTTACCAAGTGCTAAGTATCTGCTAAACTGATTGTTGTTACAGAAGGCAATGGGACTCAGAGCCATATTAGGATCAAAGAAGGAAACTGAGTGAAGGGGAAGAAGCTTAGGAGGCTGGGGGCACAGAGCTGGGAGCTGTCTTCAGGTAATGGAAGGGCCATCACATGAATGAGTAGTTAGTCTTGTCCTGGTAGGCTCCAAAGGTAGTGAGTAGGAGGTATGAAGAAATGAATTTCAGCTTGAAAGAAAAGCTCCCTAGTGGGCTGAGTTACCCCAAAGTTGAAATGGGCTTTCACAGCCATGGGGGACAGAGCTGGGGACCAAGGGCAGCTTCCATCTTAGTGGAGATTTTCAACCAAAGCCTGGCTGACTGCCCACTGAGTGGACCTCAGGAGCAAGGATCTTTGGTGAGAACTGGGTGAGACGCCTCCTCAGCTCCCTTCAGTTGGGAGATTCGGCAGTTCCTGGAGGAGTGGCAGAGCCCAGTTTTCCTCATCATTTCTATAGCATCTCCCTCACAGAAACATCCCCAGAAAATGGGCAGGACAGTTCTTCAAAGAAATCTGTGGGCTGTGCTCTGCTCATTAGAGTATTACAACAGGATTATTCTCTCCTTCCCAATTCATGCCCCAGGAAATCATCCTGAATAGACCAGCCTCCACTGCACTGGCACTGAGCAGGGGAGGCTGTCATCAGGACGGGGCATAAAGTGCAGGGACTCACTTTTGTGTACACATGCACATTCATGGGATGAAGGTTCAAATGTGTCATTTTCTTCTTTGTCTTAAGCAATAATCTGCCTAAAATTCGATGCCTAAAATTTCTTGCAATTCAAAGCAAACCTCCTGAGTGAGTTCATTTGGAAGTTCTTGTGGACATGTCTTTTTCATTTCAGAAGAGGGAATCAGCCACCTGGTCTGCTCTTGGTTGGGTAAAACACCATTCCTTGAGCACTCACATTGAAATGTTCCAACCAGGGAAGGGCAGGAGTTTGGATCTAAGGCTATCTCACCAGAAATCAGGGTCATCTTCCTGGTTTCTCCATTACTGATCATCCAAATTCCCTCATCTTTACCATGGTTGGCAAAGCTCTTTGCAAATATTATTGAAATTTATTTTCACAGCAACCTTGGGAGTTAGGTGCTATTATTCCCATTTTACAGATATGAAAACTGACACAGCGATGAAGTGACATGCCCAGGGTCACATAGCTGGTAAGTGTCTAAGGCCAGCATTGACCTTGGACTTTTCTGACCTTAGGCTCAGTTTTCAATCCACTCACCTATGCAGCTGCCTCTAATTACTTGCTGGATTTAATTTTCAGTCCTGCAAAGAAACCTCCAAGTGAGTGTTCTTTCACCATTACAATGCCAAAGTTAGAAATGTGCATGTGAACTGAGCCTCTTTCATGTGCTAATAATATTCATTGGCCCTTATGCTGACTTTGTCATTAATTGCAGAAGTATCACTAAGTTATGTTACTGTGATTTTGTTATGCCTGGAATACATATGTAGTAGGAATAAAACCCCTATCAGCCATAGTTTATGACAGACTTTAAATTTTCTGAAGAGTGAATTGCCCAACTCTACAAGTCTCAGGATGGAAGGAGATATCCACATTCAGAGAAAGATCTAGAAAGACCAGAATTTAAATGGAGACTGAAGCAACACATGCTATTGTTCTTTTCCATGTTTGGTTATGTTCTTTTTTACCCATTGTTCACTCCATTGGTTACAACACTTCTATGCAACCAGACTATTGTACAATGTGAAAGTGTTTGCAGATCCCATACATGATTGTATGCCACCATGGGGGGGGGGAGAAGGGAAGGGAGAAAATCTGAAACTCAAGTGATTCTGGAACTGAATCTTGTAAACTAAAAGTAAATAAACAAGTCAATTTAAAAAATAAAGAGTGAATTGCCCACCATGGAGGCTTTCTGAGGGGCTGCTGGAACATGTCCAGATCACCTAACATGGAGGCACCTGTATTCTCTACCAGGTGTCTGAGAACGTTCTCCTTTGA
>CM053598.1:4006833-4089328 GCA_028646575.1 Pseudocheirus occidentalis | reverse complement strand
AGAGAGAGAGAGAGAGAGAGAGAGAGAGAGAGAGAGAGAGAGAGAGAGAGAGAGAGAGAGAGAGAGACTCTGGCTTATACTCTTTTCCATTATATCCAGAGGCA
Organism: Pseudocheirus occidentalis; assembly: GCA_028646575.1. NCBI lineage: Eukaryota > Metazoa > Chordata > Mammalia > Diprotodontia > Pseudocheiridae > Pseudocheirus > Pseudocheirus occidentalis. The sequence continues at coordinate 4,089,224 of CM053598.1, read as the reverse complement.
TGAAGATCCCATGAACTGACCCAGTAAGAAGGGATGGGTTCCTGGGTGTTTGTCTCTGTTCTGTTTCATTTCTACATTTCAGGCACCAGTGGTGTTCCCTCCAGGCCCTGGGAGGCAGGATTGCTTGCCAGCCAGGCCACCAGGGACGCTGTGAAGAGACAGGATACCTGGGACAGGAACCTAAAGGGGATTTTTGGCCTGAGAATTAGGTCCCTGCTCCATGGGAGGAAAGCCAAACTTGGAACCCGATAACCTTTATTCGTCCCTAGAGACTGAGGCCGTGCAAAGGGGGAAGAAGATTAATCCCCCAAATTGAGGGAGTAAGTTTTTATATTTGTGATTCTGTCTTTTGAAGTAAATATTTCTTGGTAAAGGCTAATTCAGCTGTTAGAGTACCTGGGGGGATTCCATGGGGGTGGGGGTGGGGGGGCTGAAGCCAGGGACAGAGAGTCTAGAAACCCCTACCGCCAGTCAGGTTTTCGGAGGATCCTGGGGGAGGGGCAAGATGCACCTCAGTTGGCCTTTGGGCATTGGGGGCTCATTTGAGCCCACAAGCTTTACACCGAGCACTTCTAATATTCCTGTCTGCATCTGAACGGTAAAAAACAAACAAAAAAAAATACACCCCCCCCAAAAAAACCCAAAAAACGGAGGTTGAGGAAGTCAGATAGCTAAAGCTGAATTTGCACCCAAGTCAACCTGACCACCATGTCTCAGCAATGATGCCCAAGGCTCATTCTCCAACTGGGCATGTCCAAAGCCTCACTCAGTGTCTCCCGGTAAGCCTTCCTTTCATCTCTGGCCTTGTCAACGGTCTGTGAATGAACAACCCTCAACTTGTCGTTCCTTCACCATCCACATCCAATCAGCTGCTTAGGGTTGAGCACCGGACTGGAGTGAGGAAGACGAGCTTGAACTTTACCTTAGATACTCACCAGCTGGGCAAACCTGGGCAAGACATTCACAGCTCTCAGCCTCAGTCTCCCCATCTGTAAAGCACCCACCTCACAGGGTTGCTGTGACGCTCCAAAGAACAACGTGTAACGTGCTTTTGCAGACCTTACAGCACGACATAAATGCTAGCGATGATGATGATGGTGAGACCTTTCTGAGTCCACCCCGCTTTAAGTGCCCCCCTCACCAACGTGCACTTTGTACATTTATTGTCCTATTTATCTATTCGCTTATTTGACCACGCATGACTACTCGTTTTTCCTGTCTCCCGAAGACTGGGAGCTCCTCGCGGGCAGGGACTCTTCCTTCTGTGTCTCTCCCTCCCCAGCGCCTGGCTTGGTGTCTGGTACACGATTGCTGTTTGCCGTACACCAGGATCGCCTTGCCCCGCCTCATGGCACAGCCCAGAACTCTGTGCACCTCCTGATGCCCATGACCTTCATGGAGCCCGATGTCCACCACTGGCGTCCCGCTTTCCTTCGCTGTGCGAGCAGTGAAAGCAGAGCTTCTCAGCCCGTGAATGCCTCCAAATCTCTTCCCACTAGAACTTGTAATGGGTTTGCTGCTCCAACATGTTCTCTGTGCAGTCATTTCCAGTACCACAGTAAGACCCATACGCAGAGAACACTTTCCCCCCTTTCTCTGAAATGCAATTAGAAATGATTATGTTTGTAAGGCTTTTGGGATTCCAAGTTCTTCCAATTACCAAGGCGTTTTCCCTAATTTGAAATTTGTCCCCCTTTGTGGGCCCCAGAGAATCTTTACAAACTATCCCAGTGTTTAACTGAGAATTAGAACCCCGGAAATGTCTCAGAGCAGGGAGATGCCAGGCGGGGATTTGAGGTATAATATTAAGGCAGTAAAAGCATTTCAGGCCATATCAAAATAAAGAAAAGCGCCAGTATCAAACAGCACGCTAAACAGGCTGCTGTTGTTGCTGCCCAGGGAGAAGGATCTCTGATGACGTCACAAAGGGATTGGGTGGGAGTGGGTGAAATGGCGCGGAAGGGGCTGCAGCGCCCTAAGTCACGCTCCTGGGCTTCAGGCATTTCTCCTGCTTTATTTGTTATCACAACTGGAATGTTCCCACCAAATCTTCAATGGAAAGCCTTCCGTTATTGTCCATATTCCAAGGCTCACTGACCTTCCAACAGTCAGACGTCTATTCATCTGAAAAACTACCAGCCGGTCAGAACCGGGGAGAGAGGCGGTGGGCTGTGGGCCTGCTTTGTCCCGCTCCTGGCTGGGCCTGGGCTGGACCACACACAGCTGGCTGCCTTTGCCTATTCCTGGGATGAGCAAAGGGAGGAGAGTAAACTAAAAACCTAACTGCTGCTTTGAGTTGGTCTACCATGGTCATTTCCTGCTGGCGGCTTGAGTAAAGACAATGAGCCAAATGCCTACAGGTGATGGGACAGGGAGATGCTGCGCCCTCTGATCCCCAGCTTGTGCCAAGAGCAGAGAGCTTTTTGTAGTGTTTTCATTGATGCTACTGAAGGCATTTTGTACATTGTTTGCTTGGTTCTCCTTGCTTTGTTCTTCATCTATTCATCCAAATCTTTCCATTTTCTCTGAAATTGGCCTCCTCACTCCTTCTTATGCCATAATCATTCCCCATTACATTGACATCCGCATGTACAGGAGCATTTGCTTAACAGCAAGTACCCTCTCTTTTTTGGGGAGGGGGGAGGAATAGAGGGAGGCAGGCTTAGCTACCATAACAAATGTTGCTCTGAATGGTTTATATGAAGTGTCCCTTTCCGTCTTTGGCTTCTTTGCTGTATAGAAAAGTGTATACATTTTTTTCATGCCACTTACAAGCAGAAGTACATTTTTAAAGGGATCAAACAATAAGAAAATATTCTTAAAGAAATCTCAAGCAGGCTGAAATGTATTTGAAGAGAATAGAAATATCAAAGCAGGTACTTTGATTATCAAAAAGAAAAAACTCAACATGATAAGCAAAACAGAAGAGGAAACACAGGCAGACCCAACCAAATGCATCCACACCAAGGGGACCTAAAGTGATGGCTGCCTCTTTAGCCTTTCCAGAAGCCTAGATTGACTGCCAGTTTGGGGCCCCAGGAATACAGGACTTACAGGCTTAGGAGAACCCTAAAAATCCCCCCTAGGGCCCTTCTCAGTCTCCCCTCAGGTACAGGGAGAGGCTTGGACTGATTATGGAGTATTTTGCTAGTTCTTTTCAGAGCCTGAGTGGTTTCCTGGATCCAAGATGTTACACCAAGAAGGAGGTCATTTTCAGGAGATTCTTACCGGGCATTTTGTTTTAGACACTTTAATACACAAAGAAAAAACACCATTTTAGCTGAAGGAAAACAGGACCTTTTCAGCTCCACCCCCATCCCTCTGGTCCTGCTAAATGATGTTCTAAGGCAGTCTGTATGGATATATATAGCTCTCATTGGGCATGATGGAAATTAAAGGCAGGCATACAGCTAAGTCCACATAGTAGGCGGGCATAGGAAATTTGTTGCTAAGGTGAAAGCAAAGCAATTCAAAAGACAGATTTGACTTAAGGGCTTCTTGTCATGCTGACTGGGTGCTACTACAGGTCTAACTCATAAGGAAGCTAAAGTATCTTTCAGGCCATGGGCTGTCTCACAAAAGAGTTGTAATGATCACCCAGTCAAGAATAATCTGTATGGCAATTGTGAATCAACAGAGAGCCATCAGATGATAGCTGTGGTTCTTTAGAGAACCTGCAAAGAGCAATGCATTTGGAGAAATGGGCGAGTAGATGACCTCAGCAGGTTGTAGCTCAATAGAGAGAGCAGCTCCCTAGATGGAGTTAGCAGCCCTGAGGAAGAAGAGCAAACAGCAGCTTCAGAAGCAGGGAGGTGCAGCCTGAGGAGTGTAAATGGTGTAGGCTACACATCTGCCCTGGGCATGCTTCGTTTCTCACTAGTGGCAAGAAAGTCTGTAAGGAAATGTGTCCCTTACGTCTGTGGTTTGCGGTGTGGTGTGGATCTTCATCGCCATTTCATTCAATTAAATACTTTGTTTTAATTTTATGTGTTCACTATTTTCTTCTGATTAAAAAACAAAAGACCCAGGATATATTTATTAATGGGGACTTGCGAACTGTGGTTTTGGAGAGAGGTTAACCTGAGAGACGTTAACACAAGAGATTGCTGCTGCTGCTTGTCGTTCGTCCTCAAAGAGGACCATGACACCACAGAGGCAATACCATGACATGCAAGTGAATTGGATTGAAATGAAGGAGGGCTGTGCCAAGGCACCTGCCTGACCTTCTCCTCTGGAGCCTTCACCCAAGACATGCTACTTACTTCAGTGCTATCTCCACACCTTCTGTGAAAAGCAACTGGTAGCTGATGTTAGACTTCAAGTATGGTGGCTCCACTGGGTTTAATTTGAAAATAATTTATTGTTTTCCAGCTTTTTGTGTGTATTGTCCTCCTTCTCCATCTTTTCCAGATCCTTTCTGTCTTTTGTTTTTGTATTTTTTAAAATGCCTTCAGGACAAATAATAAGCACACTATCCACACCCTGATAGAGAGATGATGGACTCCAGGTGCAGAATGAGAAATGTATTTTCAGACACAGCCAACATAAGAATTTATTTTGCTTGATTATGAGTGTCTGCTACAAGGGTTTTCTTTGTCTTTTTTTTCTTTTTGGAAGGGGGGAGGCAGGGCGATTGAGGTTAAATGACCAAGATCACACAGCTGGTAAGTGTTAAGTGTCTGAAGTCAAATTTGAACTCAGGTCCTCTTGACTCCAGGGTCAATGCTCTATTCACTGCGCCACCTAGCCACCCCATCCTTTGTCTTTTTTTTCTTTTTAACTTAGAGGGAGAGGTTGTCCTCAAAGGTTGTCCCCCAAAACAGAAAGTTAGAAAAATAAAAGACTTGTTGAAGCATTTTAAGTGTACATTAAAAAAAAAGGAAGGTCAAAAGGAAACAGACAAGCAAGAGTGCTTTAAAGGTGACATGTTGAATTGATGATGTTCTTAAAAGGAAAAACAAATGGCACATAACAGAGATTCATTGTTTCTTGTATAAATCCCTGTTTTACTTGGTTTATGGAAATTTTCACTATATTTGTTGTTAAATTCAGAATAAAAATACAATTACATTAAAAAAATAAAATGCCCTTAGGATCTTTGTTTAATCTGGTGTCTTGTCAAACAGAATTTTTCCCTCCACTGGTTCTTATTCTTTTATGAGGGACTGTTGATGTTAATCTTCCCCCTCCTCCTCTGCTGTGTGTTACCAATGAGTCTATATTCTAAACTCTTGCTGACGTTCACTCACATATTTTTCTACTTGGAAGGTAAGTCAAATATTTGTTGATTAAGTTGTTGGCCAGACACTTTTGGTCTTTTCATCGTGGTGATTGATTTATGTCCATTCAGCTTTTGCATATGATTTCAATTTCAGTGTCAATGTTTGTTGTTCCATCTATTTCAATTTTTTTATATTAATAACTTGCTTAAATATGTTGAGTTTAATGACCTGGATGCCTTTTTATTTTCTCCCTTTCCCTCTTTTTTTTAATGTTTTCTCCTATATTTGTATTGATTTTGATTTTTTCTTTATAAATTGCTGGTCTGACTATGCACAAGCAACTGGTTCAGTAACAATTCCCACATTGTTGATGAATTGTCTGCTAATACATTATCAATTTCACAATAATTTGGTTCTTGCCATGTCTAGTCCATTCCAATTTTTTTTCCTACAGAAAGTATCTATAAGGAGTAGGTGTGAGGCTTCTGTGTAGTCCATAAGGTTGGGGTCTTTCAGATCCCTTACTCCTGAAGCACATTTTCCAATAGTCCTTTCTCCATTCTCATTTCTTAAAATCTTTTCATTGAAGTCACCAAAGTATGTTCAATTGCACCTATGATCTCACTGGGGCTGGAGTCCCTTCCAGTGATGAGGACATCCTATCCATTGTAACTTGCCCACCCATGCAGGACTCAATCATGTCTTCCCAGAAGTTATTCACAGGTAGTAAGGGGGTTGCAAACCTGATCAGAAGATTACAAGGGACCCTTTGCTGTCACTGGGAACAGCACTCTGTTTCATCATCCATAGGTGGTCCCAGGTCACTGTCAGTGAAGGGAGAACTTGCAGAAGTGGTGACCCTGGTCACAGTTCCAGGAGAATAAAAGAGTACTTATGGTCACTCACAGACCAATGCACAGGACAGGAGAGTAGCAAACACACCTTTCCTTAGACCATGCCACCTTGAAAGAACTGAGATTGGTCTTGGACCCAAAAACAATTGCTAGAAGAGCTCAAAACAGATTTTAAAACCCAATTACAAAGATAGAGGAAAAACTGGGAAAAGAAATTAGAGCGATGCAAGAAAATCATGAAAAAAGGAAGTAACAGTTTAGTGAAAGTGGCCCCAAAATGCCCCAAAACGCAACACCTTAGAAAACAGAAAAGACCAAATGATAAAAGAGGCACAAAAATCTGCTGAAGAGATGAACTCCTTAAAAAGCAGAATTGGCCAAATGGAAAAAAGAAGTGAAAAAAATCACTGAAGAAAACTCCTTAAAAAGCAGAATTGGCCAAATAAATAAAAACGTATAAAATTCACTGAAGGAAAGAATTCCTTAAGAAATAGAATTGGCCAAGTGGGAAAAGAGGTTAAAAAACTCATTGAAGAAAATGACTCCTTACAAACTAGAATTGGGCAAATTGAAGCTAATGACTCCAGAAGACAGCAAGAAACAATAAACAGGGCAGCTAGGTGGCACAGTGAATAGAACACTGGCCCTGGAGTCAGGAGGACCCAAGTTCAAATCCAACCTCACACACTTAACACTTACTAGCCATGTGACCTTGGGCAAGTCACTTAACCCCAATTTTCCTACCTTCCCCCCTCTAAAAAATGTATATAAAATCAAAAGAAGAAAAATAAATAGAAGAAAATGTGAATATCTCATTGGAATCAGGAAAACTGAAAAAATATCCAAAAAATGGATATTTAATAAAAGAAAGGACTTTCAAGTATTCCTGATGAGAAGACTTTGAAGCTGTTTCTTTGAAGCAGTCTCACTTGTCCATTTTGTGAAACATAATTTAGTTAAAGCTACATAAAATCCATAAAGTCACTTAACTGGGCATATGGTATCAGCAGTGCATTGAAATACACTGAAAGAAAAACAGTAAATATGAGAAGCCAATGACAATCCCACAGCATTATGATACTCACAGTTTTACACAGCATTCTATACATAGCCTGTGATTATCTGGCATGTGGACCAGGTGAGGGAAACAATGTTAGTCAGAACATTAAATGTAATGCTTAATTTCTTTATTATTTTTAGATAAAAGTAAACAAAGAAAAATATTTAGGATTTTCTTTCTGTACCTCATAGGACCATTTTGAAGACTTCTTGGGACACACACTCAACTTTGGGGACCAATGCTGTGGTCCAATCCCCTCAGTTTGCAACTGATAGAACTCACCATGGGTGTCCCTCAGGTTCTCTCCTGTACTCTTTTCCCTTCTCCCTCTAGACTACTTCACTTGGGGATCTCCTCAGCTTCCATGGATTTAATGATCCTCTTGATGCTGCAGATTCTTACATCTACGTATCCTGCCTCCCTTTTTTCTGCTCACCTCCAGTGCCTTGCGGACATCTTGAACTGGAGGTCCAGCAGATAGATCCCAGGTCTGGTTCAACAAAGCAAAAACACGCTTCTATTCAAAACTCAAAACTGAGGCTCTTAAGATCTTCTGGGAAAAGAATGCAGCAATGATCTGGAAATCATCCTGGCACCACATGCTCCACAAGAACAACAATAAACTACTTTTCTGTGGCTTTTATTCTCTTGATATCTTTCTTTTCAAGTTGTTTGTGTCATGTAACAATCATTCCCCAACTCCTTGACCTCAGGGCCCCTTTTACTCTACTTTTACTCTTAAAAATTATTGAGGTCCTCAAAACCTTTGAATTATATTTGTTATGTCTGTTGATATTTACTATATTAGAAATATAAATAATGATAATGAAATTAAAATAGTAAATATTAATTCAAAATAATAATAAACATATGACATGTTAACTGAAATAATACATTTTTATGAAAAATAACTATTTTATAAAACTAAAAACTAGTGATAAAAGTGGCATTGCTTTATATTTTTGTAAATCACTTTAATGTCTGGATTAATAGAAGACAGCTGGACTCTCCTATCTGTTTCTGCCTTAATTTGGTTGTGATGTGTTGATCAGGACGGCTCATGGTCAAGAAAGTGGATAGAAACACTAAATGGGAAATCATCTGTTATGATTTCTCCTGTGCTTCTCCTGAAACTTCTCCTGTGCTTCTCTCTTCAGGAGAAGCACAGGATTTCTCTCTAAAAAGGGTGTGAGTCAGTTAGTTAATGAACAAGCACTTACTAGGTTCCAGGCACTGTGCTAAGTGCTAGAAATACAAATACAAACAGAAAGACAGTTCCTGTCCTCAAGGGGTTTACAGTCCGATGGAGGAAGATGTCATCTGCATTATGGAAATGCTTGTTTTGTTCCATAAGTGTGCATTAATGCAATAAAAAAAAAGACAACCCATAAAAAGGAGCTGTGGGTCACAAGTTCCTGGTATAGATTCATGTAGAGAAAGACTTGTGGAGATGAGTCAGCAGTGAGGGGTAAGGGCAAGTCAATTACTCACCACCTGAGGAACTCTTCATTCAGCCAGTTCTGATGTCTTTATGTAGAAGACCTCAAGTAAAGACCAAGAAGTCCATGTCAGATAGCACATGTGCACGCACGCACACACACATACACACACACACACGTGCACTTACACAGTGACCCCTCTCCTCTGGGTTAAATGCCTACATTTTGTGGAGGGCCTCACCATATATTCTAATATAGAATATATGTTCTAACATATTCTAATATAATACCATATTCTAATATTATATTCTAATATATATTATAGTATATATAGAGAACAGATATTCTAACATAGAATTCATATTCTAACCTTGCTTCCCATGCCCTGCATGGCCAGTGAAGGCAGCCACAGCCCTGGTCAAGCTCTCCTCCACCTCTTCCACTACCAATGAGCACCCAGGGGCCAGAGGCTGCTGTGAAAGGGGCAGGGAGGAGAGCGATGATGTCAGAAGCTGCATCCCCACCTCATCCCCCGGTCCAGCATCACGAAGACTGCTCTGGGTGACATTCCCTGGGAGGTGTGTCCCCTGGGAAAGCTAGAAAAGCACAAATCAGGGAGCCCAGTCCCATTTTGGATAGCACAGGGTGGGTAGTGGCATGTCACCAAAATGAACCTGAGGATGTAGACATGGTTGTGTGTGTGTGTGTGTGTGTGTGCGTGCTTGTGCATGTGTGGTCTCTTCCCCCAAGACGGTGCAAGAGCCACTCAGCCCATCCAGAGCTACTCCTCTGAAGCTGCCCCAGCTGGCGCTCCTCTGGGAGAGGGCAGGGCGAGTCCAAGGAAAGCTCAGGGAGTCGACAGACATTTATTAAGCACCTAGTGTGTGCCAGGATCTGTATTAAGTGTTGGGGATACAAGGCAAGGCAAAGCCTGGACTCTGCTTTAAAGGACACCACAATCTATAGGCAGACAACATTAGGTTCACAGCCATGTACAGGCAGCATATAGGATTAATGGGGAGAATCTCAGAGGAAGGCTCAAGCACCAAGGAGCTGTGGAAAAGCTTCTTTAAAAGGCGAGATCTGAAGGAAACCAGGGAAGCTGGGAACTGGACACGAGGAGGGACAGCCAGGGAAAATGCCCGGAGCCTGGAGATCAGCTGTCTTGTGGGAGGAACAGCCAGGAGGCCATTGTGGAAGGGAGAGAGATGAGAGAGGACTGGAAAGGTAGGCAAGGCTAGGTTATGAAGGGCTTTAGAAGCCAAACAGAGGATTTGGTCTTTGATCCTGGAGGTACTAGGGAGCCACCAGAGCTTATTGAATGGGGGAGGGGGCCTCCCGGCAGGCTCCTGCAGTTGTCTAGGAGCAAGCTGATGAAGGTCTGAGCCAGAACGCTGGCCGTGTCAGAGGAGAGAAGAGGGAAGCATACCAGAGTGGTTACAAAGCGGGAACTGACAGGACCACAAGCAATGAATATGCTAAACGAAAGCCAGGGCTGTGTATGTATAGGCACCGAGGTGGCCTTGGCCCTCCTTCCTTGTATGAAGGCAGGGAGAGACCAGGGTGGGGACGGGGTGAGAGCCTGCATTTATTTCATCAGGGATGGCTGATGAGTTGGCTGGTTTTTCTGCTTTTTTTCCTTTTAAATCTCTGTTATAAGAAAGACACTGGGTTGGGAAAGGACTATGGTTGGGAATGAGTCTCATGCAAACACAAAATCCATCAATTAAGAAATTCCTTTTTAAAGAAATAAATAAAAAGTCCTATTTAGGAAGAACAGAGATGCAGTCTGTTCTGGCAGCAGGAGTGCAGGCCAGGGGCCACTACTTTCCCCTGCCCCTTCCAATGTTGCTAAATCCCTCTTTGAGACTCATCAGAACTTCAAGGTAACCTGCAAGTCCCTGGCACCAACTACCAGGTGCATGATGGATAGTAGAGAGAATGCATTGACCTCACCTGTCCAAGAACCTAGAGGAGCTCCCAAAGAGGGGGCAATGAAAAACCAGACCAAACCAAAACAAAAAAAAACCCATGGCCTTAACAACTAAATGCTTGTTGACTGACTCTTTGAGGCATCCTTTTCTGTGAGGGCTGGGTATTGCCATTGGCATAAGCAAAGAGCTGAAAGTGTCATGGTTGTGGTCCTTCATTCTGGGAGAGGACAAAATGACACCACTATGTTAGAGTCAAGCCTCAGAGTGTCTGGCTGTGGCTGATCAGACCAATACAAGCTCCGAAGGCTATACCATAGGTCAGGCACAATCTGTGTGCACATTTTGGGGGGGGATTCTACAAATTTGCACATCCTGCGTCTCCTTTGAGCTACTTCAATTATGCTTTACTTGTAGAACACTTGCCCTGTGTGAGTTCTCCATAAAACAGTCTTTTTCGCAAGTATATATTTGGCATTCCAACAATGTGGCCAGCCCATCAGAGTTGCACTCTCTGAAACAGAGTCTCAACATTTGGCAGTTTAGTTCAAGAAAGGACCTCAGTGTCCGGTGCCTTATCCTGCCACTTGATCTTCAGAATCTTCCTAAGACTATTCAAATGGATGCAATTTTGTTTCCTGACTTGGCGCTGGTAGATTGTCCAGGTTTCACAGGCATACACCAATGAGGTCAGCACAACAGCTCTGTAGACCTTCAGTCTGGCAGTCACTCTAATGCTTCTTCTCTCCCATACTTTCCTTGGGAACCTCCTAAATACTGAACTAGCTCTGGCAACATGTGTATCAACTTTACTATCAATGTGTACATACCTGCATAGTATACTGCCATTTGGGAGGCATACAAGCTTGTTGAGTAGATTAGTTTAGGTTGCAAATCCTACAGCAGCTTCATGGTGCTCCCCTTCACTGCGGACACTCCAGCAGAATGTGCATCCGTAAGCTGTCCTTCCACTTACCCATATTGTTTCACTCAGGGCTGTTATTCAGATGCAATACCTGCTGAGTTCTCTTGCAAAAAGAGCTATTTGTCTTTCAGGTCTACAGGATTTTGTGTTGTCTACAAGCAATTTCTTGGTTATTGCTCTCTAAACTTGAGAAAATGTTGATAATGCAGATAAATTTAAAAGTGTGTATTGTGTAAATTGTTTTGGAGAGACAGTGGTGAAACACTCACCAGCACAATGTCTGTGCGCTCCATTGACTTCTTTCTCCATGTTCTGAGTGTTCAAGGTGTGGGGTGTTTCCTCTCTGGAGTCCAGGTGCTTGAACTGCCTCTCAAGGGGGTCCTTCTTGAGGTAACCCCCAAGGCTGGTGGAACATAATACATCTCCTTTGTTTGCTACAAGATGAGAGTCCAGGAACAGTCAAGAAAAGACAAGCTTCTTCCTCCCTCACACTAAAGACTGGGGTTCAGGAACATGGTCCACAACATCCCCCCTTATACTGAGTGACCAAGCGTGTGTCTGCTTCTGCCGAGGGTTTCTACAGGTCTTCTCTCACTTCCTGACTCTGTCATCTCAGAAGTCCCATCAGCTCTCTAAACACCTTGGATTTAGAGTCAGAGGACCCGTGTTCAAAGCTCAGCTCTGCTATTTAATTGTACCTCAGCCAAACTCTCTGAGCCCTGATTTACTTCTCTAGGAAACCCAGGGACTGGGCTAGATCCAACCCAATAAACATTATTGAGCACCTGTTCTATGCTGGGCACTATGCTAGGTAATAAAAGATAGTCCCTGCCCTCAAAGAGCTTACAATCTGAAGGAGGAGACAATGTACAAATGGAGGTAGGAAAGGGGGCAGGAGCCAGTGCAGACACATCTTGTTCCATGGAGCTGAAGCCAGGCAGGGCAGCAGATACAAAGTGGAGTGAGCTGAGTCCAGGCTCTGCCTCTATAAAGGAAGGCACTGGGAGGAGTCTGGTCTTCCACCCTCCACCCTCCAGTGGGGGGGAGGCCAAGAGGAGGCTGAGGGGGTAGCATCAGCTAAGGCTTGAGTTAGCAGCCTAGTGGTTAGGTTAGGTGAGAAGAGAGGAGAATGAAAGAGTTTCTCCTGGCATGGGGGTGGGGGTGGGTATCATGTTAACACCAGGCAGATAAGCAGATGAAAAGTGGACTAGGTGACCCTAGAGATCCTTTCCAGATCTGAATCAGAGGTCAAGATCCATGGAGTGGCTTAGGCAGGTCTAGGGTCACATTTACCCTCTGACACATCCTGACTGCGTGACCCAAGTCAAATTAAATGCCCAGCTCTCTAAGACTACAATGGGCAGGGCTGTTTTTGATCTGCATTGATGGAGTTTTATCACCATGAGCACTGCCAATGAAATGACAGATCGAGTCCAAAAAGATCACGAAAAAACAAACAAACAAAAAGCTCTGAAGAGTGGACACTTCTATTAATTCCACTTTGCAGATAAACAAACTGAGGCTCAGACAGTTTCTGTGACTTGCTCAGGATCACTCAGTGTCTCGAGCTGAGGAGTCTCTGGGTCTTCCTCACTGCTTTACTATGCACTACACCACAAGTGTCATAGATACATCCTCCACACCAACAATACTTCCACATGCAGCTTCAACCAGATTCAAATGGAGTTCATAATTGATTTTAACATGTTGATGTATACATTTTTCAAAAAGAAATCTATAAACATATGTGGTTTTCTAAGTCACTGTGCAGCCCTCTATGATCTTGATGTGCAGCTTTATGGCTCTCATTTGTACTGAGGTCGGACCCCACTGCTCTATGCCAACTTCCTCTTAAAGAAGAATTTAACAAGAAATATGAGGTCAAACCAGAAGCAGTTTGACATATTGACAGATTGGCATTAGGCTGACCTGGGTTCAAGTCTTAGACACATGCTGCCCTGTGACCCTGGGCAAGTCACTTAAAATCTCACTGCCCAGATGACTCTCTAAGGTTATAATGTGTAGAACATTTGCCCATCTGCACTGGCAAAAGCAAGTTTCCTAATTGGAGAGCTCCTTGCACTAATGAAATCACAGGTTTGGACTAAACAAAAAAATGTCTGACAGACTCCCATTTTCTCTACACTTCCCTCAAGCCTAGGCGCAAATCCTGGAGAGTCGTCTTCTTGTTCCCTGATCCATCCCCTTAGAAAAACATGCTGCCCTTAACTCAAAGTCTCTGGGACCGAGTCTCCCATTATGGACACTTGCTTAAAGTTCTTCACCAAAGACAAGAAGATCTGGAAGAAGAGGAATCAGAATCTATTTGAAAGCTTGGTCTCAGATTTTTTTTCATGGAATCCTTAATTTTATAGCCACGTTGTCTTGTGTGATAAAGAAACAAATTCCCCCCCCGCCCCCCCCATTGTTTGAGAAGGGCTACACAGCTGTAGGAAACTCAGATGACCTGGAGCTCACCTGACGGCTAACAAGAACAGGGCAATATTTCAAGGACGTGATGACAATGGCCAACATGGGACTTCTACTTCTTAAAAAAGTTCTAGGGGACCAACTTCACTTGCTTTGTACTAGCTTCATGCCCCATGAGATACTTCCTGTCTAGAAGCTATTCAAAGACTAATAAATAAGATAAGAAATCAGTCACAAGAATAAAAATCCAAGGATTGCTGATAGATTGAATTGACAGTGCTCTGTCCACTATGTATAAGGGAAGAGCACTTGGCAGTAAATGAAAGCCCTCTGGCTTTTCCCTTTGCCCTGAGATCATGTCCTCCCTCTTCTCCCATGACCCTTTGGTTCCCCAAGCCACAGAGGGAGGTGAAATTTGCAACGTGTGGATACCACTTAAAGACTCAATCGTATACATGCATTGTGTTATTGGAATAATATTAGATCAACACGCGGCCAAGTGCAGTGTCACAACAAGCAGATGTGCAATTATGAGGATAAAAACACCCCAAGGAAATCACCACAAGTCTTATTAATATCCAGCCCTGCTGAAGACAACTGTCAGACGATTGGTCAACAAGCTGCCGTGTATCAGCTCGATACGGACTAACCCATTATGATCTTTATGAAGTGTCCTTTTGGGGGGTCTAGATCCTCAAAGACGAGTTGGAAGACCCTTTCCTTTTATTAGTTGCTAAGCTCTTTATACTTTTACCATATTGCGGCAGGTTAGACGTCTAAGCTTTATTGTCTTATGTTATTGAAAATCCAGATTCCTGCAGCCTTCTCCCTCAGGTCAAGATTTGTCTGCGAATACATTCTCATTTTTCCTTGTACAAAGGCTGTCTGGAGAGAGGCAGAAAAAGATTATGACTGTAATATACTTAAATCCAATTTATTTGCCTGACCAGAAACTTCCACACTCCACAATTGCTTCCTACCAAAGATTTTGTATTTAATTCTTCTATAACAACAAGAAGCAAGAGTTAGTCCAGTCAGCCAACAGGTGACAGATATATATATATATATACATATATACATATAGAGACATACATATACACACACTCATGTATGTTTGTATGTATAAAATTATCTGAAATGAAAAGAGGCTTTGGCAGAAACATCCCATGTGGAGATACTTCTCAGGACTGTAGACACACAACCTACATCAGCTTGTTTGCTGTCTTGGGGACTGGTGAGTGAAGGGAGGGAGGGAGAAAAATTTGGAACTCAAAATCTTACAAAAATGAATGTTGAAGACTACGTGTAATTGGAAAAAATAAACTATTAAGGAACTATTTCTTAACCATTAACTTTTTTCTCCCATTTCTAAATGACTAATTTGTTGTTTAGAAATATGTGCTCAAGCACCAGGCTAAATGTGAGTATTTGTAGATCACTGGAGAGTATAAAATTGTTCAGTAGTTATTTTGAGCCAGCTCTGTTCATTTTGTGTGATTCTGTCTCTGAGTGTCTTTGCCATGGCCCCCATAAGCAAAGACAAGCTTTGGGAGCTGGCTCCCTCCTAGGCTTCAGCTAAGGACTTTATTAGTCTGAGTTAATATTTCCCTCCTGGCCTTAACTCAGTACACAAGATTTTAGCTTAGGAGAGAAATAATTTGGGAGGGGGAAGAATTATCTTCTTAATTAGTGTTTACTCATTTTAAGTAAATAGAATGTGGATAGAAATCCCATAGTCCAGACTGGATTCTTCACCTTTTGGAAGGGGTTGGCCAAAGTAGGCAATCTGTCAGCCTGGTCAAAAGGGGGCGCACATTGAGCTTCAGCCTCACCCCTCTTGAAGGTGACCCATAATGACTTCAGTTAGGTTCATGGGTTTACCACTGTCTGTCACTAGGCCAGGGAGTAAATGACTGTCAAAGCTCTTAGCTCCCATTTTTCTTATCTCCGATATAAATGTTCCCTTTTAAAAATGAAATACTCATAAGATTCCGGTGAAGTAATATGCCCAGCCTTGATATCAGAGAGCAGTTGATGAGAGACACTTCACTCCTCTTGGCAAAGAGATGGTGACTGTAGGTGGGGAGTGGCACATGGGTTATGACTGCTGTGTGGGTCACTTCAATAATTTTTTCTTTGATATAGAACTGGATTCTTTGAAGGGAGGTAGGCTGGGGGGCAATATCAGAAATAGTCATGATGTCCCCTAAAAAACAAACAAACAATAATTTTGTTTTTAGGAAGTTAGGCTGTTTTTGGAAAACTGTATCTGCATATCCTTTGACTACTTACTATAGAGAAATGGCCTTCAGCCTTACATATTTGTGTCAATTTCTTATGCATCCTGGATATTACATTTTTATCCATAGTTTGATTTAAAATTTTTTTCCACAAGAGTTTCTTTTCTTATTCTGTCTGCTTTGATTTTGTTCATGCAAAAACTGAAAAAAAAATTAATAAAATAAAAATTCCCTATTTTGTCTCACAATCATTTTTATCCCTTATTTGGTCAAGAATTCCACTCCTAGAGCAATTTGGAACTATTCCCCATGGGTTTTAAAACTGTGCGTACCCTAGGATCCAGCAATACCACTACTAGGTCAGTATATCAAAGAGGCATAAAGAAAAAAAAAGGAAAAAGACCTATATGTGTAAAAATATTTATAGCAGCTCTTTTTGTGGTGGTAAAAAATTTGAAATTGAGGGGCTACCCATCAATTGGGGAATGGCTGAACAAGTTGTGGTTTATGATTGTGAAGGAATACTATTATGCTTTAAGAAATGGCAAGCAGGATTCTCTCAGGAAAACTGGGAAAAACTTAAATGAACAGACGCAAAGTGAAATGAGCAGAACCAGGAGAACATTGTACACAGCAATAGCAACATTGTAACAATGATCAGCTGTGAATGACTTATGTGAACTGATGCTGAGTGAAATTAGCAGAACCAGGAGAATATTGTGCACAGCAACACTGTAACAATGATCAACTATGATAGATTTAGCTCTTCTCAGCAATACAATAATCCAAGACAATTCTGAAGGACTTATGACAAAAGTCTCCAGAGAAATAACTGGTGGAGTTTGAATGCAGATTGAAGCGAACCATTTTTCCACTTTATTTTTTGTGGGTTTTTTTGCCTGTGTTTTCTTTCACATGACTAATATGGAAATATGTTTTGCATGATTGTGACTTTTTATATTGAGATTTCATATCCATTTGGAACTATTGCGGTATGTGATGTGAGATGCTAATACGCCAAACTGCTTTCAAGTTTCCTCACAATTCTCGTCAAAGCGAAGTTGAATTAATTTATGTTCACGTACCTAAGAAACACTGGAGTGTAATTTTTGATTAATCTGGAATCTTGCTTATCTAATCTATTCTACTGACTTGCTTTTCTATTTGTAATGAATGTCAAACAGCTCTGATGACTGACAATTTGAATTATTATGATATGAAGCCTGGTGATATGATGCTTCCTTTATTCCTACTTTTCCCAATTATATCCCTCGAAATTCTATAACTTTTGTTCCTCCAAATGAATTTTTAAAAATTAGTTTGTCTATATCATGTAAACTCCTTTGGTAACTTATTAGTATGGGAACAAATCTGTATAATAATTTATGCAGTTTCATCATTTTTATTATATTGGCTCAACCCAACCATGAGCACTAAATATCTTTACAATCATTTGTCTTTATTTCTAAAAAAAAATGTTTTAAATTATATTTGCATGAATCCTGGGTGTGTTCATAGTTAACATTCACTTATTTTATAAATGTCATGGTAATTTTGGATGGAATTTATCTTATTTTTATTCCCTTCTGGGTTTGATTAGTACTGTATAGAAATACTGATTCTATTGTACATTTATTTTTATATTCAGTTATTTTATTGAAGCTACTAGTTGTCTCACTTAACTTCCTTAACAATTCTCTGAAGAGATCATGAAGAGGAAGCCCAATTCTGAGTAAGTGAAAAACCAATAACCAATGTTCTTGGGAAAGAGATAATGAAGCACATCCCCCTCCTCTCAGCAGAGACATGAGAGAGAACTCTGGTGTAATGTCTGACAAGGTTTGGGTCAAAATCAGAGCTAGAGGTTACATGCAATCAGAGAGTGTTGCCTTAAACAGTTTTACTTTGTTATGAGGGAAGATCTAGCTCTGGAGGGTGTGGAAGGAGGGAGGGTCATTTCCAGACATTTTTGGTTTTGTTCAGTCTTTTCAGTCGTATCTGACTCTTTGTGACCTCATTTGGGGCTTCTCTAGGCAAAGATACTACAGTGGTTTGCTCTTTCCTTCTTCAGGTAATTTTACAGATGAGGGAACTGAGGCAAATAGGACTTGCCCAGGGTCACACAGCTAGTCAATGTCTAAGGTCTGATTTGAATTCAGGTCTTCCTGACTCCAGGCCCAGCGCTCTATCCATTGTCCCACCCCCACCTCCCTAGCTGCACACTTTAAGAGATTACTTTAATGTAATAACTAAAGGCATTGATCAAACAGTGTTTTTTAAAGTATATTATGAAAATAAGTCATCTTCACGTATTTATTAAGTATCTGTGGTGTGCCGAGTACTGAGTTAAGTGTTGGGAATAAAAGAGAAGGCAGACCACAGCCCCCTCTCCAGGAGCTCACAATCTCAAGGGGGAGACGACCTGCAAACAATGAGGAACAAGAGTGACCCACAGAGGATAAAGCGGAGTTGACTAAGAGCAGGCACTAGAACCGAGGGGTCTGGGAAGGCGACTTTTAGCCGGGACTTGAAGCCCAGGAAACCAGGAGCAGAGACTTCCCTGGCTGCATTCGAAGGGACTGGATTCCATTACTTGACCTTGTGCAAATCACTTAAGCCTGTTTGCCTCAGTTTCCTCATCTGTAAAATAATCTAGAGAAGGAAATGGCCAACCCCTCCAGTATCATTGCCAAGAAAACCCCAAATGGGGCCATGAAGAGCAGACAAGACTGAAACAACCAAACAGAACCCTGAAAGTTCCCCCATTCCTCTTGATCCCAGCCACTCCCTCCTGTTAGTTATTCCCTACTTACCTTGTTTGTAGCTGCTCTGCACATCGTCTCCCTCGTCAGACAGCGAGCTCCTCGAGGGCAGGGGCCACCCTTTGCTTCTTTTTGTATCCCCAACAGGTAGCAGAATGTCTGGCACACAGCAGAAGCTTCATAAATGTTTGTTGAATTGAAAATGGAAGACACCTCCCTTGCCTAGGCCTCAGTTTCCTCATCTGTAAAATAATTGGGCAGGAGGGGCCCCTCCTGAGTCCTGAGCTCCGTAGGACTCCATGGCTTCTAGCTCTATCATTGAACGGCTGGATAACCCGCGTACCCTCCCGAGCGCTCGACATGTGCCATCTCCTTCAATTCTCGCAGCCTTGGGACGTAGGGCGATGGTCAGCCCATTTTACCACTGAAGAAACTAAAGCAGGCAGAGACTCGATGACTCGCCCAGGACCACACAACCAGAGAGTGTCTGAGATGAGATCAAGCGAGTTCTCCGCCAACAAGTCCAGTCCCTTCTCTGCTGCATCGGGTCACTGTTCTTTATACAGCTTGCACAAGATTGGACAGACAGAAAAAGGCAGAGACCGTGAGAGACGGAGGGACCTGGGAGGTCAGTCCACGTCTAGATTTTACAGGCGAGGAGCCCGAGGCCCAGAGAAGCCACGTGGCCTGCCCGCAGTCATGGAGAAGCCACAACTACAGCTCTGGACTCAAGTCTTCTCATTGCTGCCATTCCTATAGGTGCAAGACTGGGTATCTTAACTTGGTATTTCGTTGAGAGGTACAAGTCCTCAGGAAATCTAAATAAAGCCAAGAATCCCAGTATCTGACCTTCCCCAAGGAAGCCACAAGCAGTGAGAGAGGATGGAAAAAATGCTCTAGGGACTATCCATGAACGCAGGAGGTGAAGCTGGGGCAGGGCCTGGGGAGGAGCTCATCCCATGGCTGCCGGGAATGGGAGGCTGGATATGGGACCAATGAGCTCATCTCTCTGGTCCTGTCTTTCCTCATTAGGAAAAGGCAATAGTTGAGCTTCAGAGCACGAACTATGATTCCAAAGGACTGAATTGTGTTTGAACAGGCTGCCTGCCTCTGGATGGAGAGGAGGTGGGTTCAAGTTGCAGAATAAGACATACATATTTAGTGACAGCCAACATGGAAATTTGTTTTGCTGGACTCTGCACATTTGTCACAAAGGCTTTGTCTTTTTTTTTTTTCCAATGGGGGGCAGAGAATGAGAAGGTGACAGAGTAATAGGACTGGAATAAAAGAAAGAAAAAGAAAGGAAGAAACAAAAGAAGGAAGGAAGAGAGGGAGAAAGGGAAGGAGGGAGTAAGAAGAAAAGGGGTCATTTAAGGACCTTTTGTAAAAGTCTAGAGACAAGAAGAGAAAGAAGGTCAGGAGGAAGTCTAGACAGGTCCGGCAGTATAATTAGTTTTCAAGCAAGCTTTAAGCATTAAAGAAAGTGATTTGAAAGATGAGAGCTTGGAACAAAGGTGGCTCAGTCATGTCAGGAGAGGGGGCTACCCAGAGGACAGGCCAGGTTGCTCCATCATCATCCATGAGACATCGTGAGAGCCGGCAGAAATGTCCACGTGTTGGGCAGATGCCCTGGGAAGGCTTCATAGAAGGACTTTTATAGCAGGCCTTATGAGATGGATGGCACATGGATGATGGGGTGTGACCTGTCCTACCAGGGAGTGCCCATATTTGTGAGAGGGAAAGAGCTGGCAAAGAAAAGAGCCCATACCTCCACTCTGACTTTTCCATTTGGGGGGCACTAATTTTTTCTTTTGGACCCTGTTGTCCTGAGTTTCTCAGTGTCAAGGGCTGAAGAGCAGGCTGATTTTCCTCTCACTCCATCCCAATCCTAGCCTGAGACCTCAAAATGGGCTATCACCCCCAATGTGGCTAATTCCAGAGTCTGAGGTGGGCCACGGGCTTGAGTCTATTCTCAGCTCTGGTACTTACCGCCAGCAGGGACCTGATACAGGGCCTGGCGATTCTGCCACTCGGTTTTCTGTTCAGTAAAAATGGGAGTGAAGAGATTAGATTGGCTAATCTAATCTGTGGCTGTGGCCCCTTCTCTCTGTCCTATGAGCCTATAATTTAGCAGGCCATACCTCCACCCCTCACCCAGCTACAGCTATTCTTCATGGCCAAAAAATCAATACCACATTTGAAATCAAATTAGAGAAAGAAGGAGCAAGGGAACCGAGAAGACGAGCCCCCACAATCTATAGTTAACACATGCATATAATTCAATCACAACAATTTGTCACGTGTATATCTACCGCTAAAACACTCAAATGAGTCTGTGTCCTCATCCACGGGCATGTTCCCTCCAGCGATGCAGACTGCAGCCTGTCCTGGGTGACTTCTGTCCATGTCCTCCTCATATCGCCCTGACTCCCAGAGCAGAAGGCCTCCCTGGCTTTCTTCTAACATCACTGGAATGCTACTGGAGCACACGGGCAGTCCTGTCCATCAGGCATCCCTCGCTCTGGCCCCAGGAGGCTCCCCCTTCCTTTCTTCTCCCATCTATGCTGTTCCTCCTTCATAATTCTGAGCTTGTGACATGTCGTAGTGTAACGGTGCCCATGTATAGCTATACTGAACATCTTGCCCCATGTGCATGCATAAATCACAGGAAGGTAAAAAAAAAAAAACTAAACCAGAATATACTACATGCCGACAGTGCCAAGACTCCACAAACCCTTGAAAGGCCAAAGAGAGAGAGAAAGATGAATGATGATAATAAATCTATAAACTTCTTTCTCATCCATCATTTCATTTGAACTCCAAGTGTTCCATGTGAGGAAAGTCACGCTGGTTTCATGTCCCCATTTTGCAGATTTGGAAATGAGAGCTAGGTCTTCCCTCTCATCAGTACTCCCCTCCCCAACCAGTTTTCAGCTCCCTCTTACTCTTACTCCCTTTTAATCTTCCCCCTATAGAATCGAAACTCTTTGAGGGCAGGAGCTGCTTTTCTTGTTGTTCGCATTTGCCTCCCCAGTGCTTGGCCCGGCGCCTGGCACACAGTAAGCACTTCTTGTCTCAACTTAACTTATCGGCCATTCTAGGTATTTTCCCAAAGTAGGATTTGCCTCCCTAGTCTACTAGGCCTAGTCTGGGCAGCATCTGAGGGCGGCAAATAGCTTCTCTTCCAGCCAAAGCAGAAAAGAGTTCAAGGGCAATCATTAAACAAAAATGGAGATCTGGGATTCACCTTCTCCAGAGGTCAGCCATTCTAGAAAGGCCCATACTTGTCAAGGTCAGACGGAGCAAGCCCTCTATTGTGGAACTTGTAACTGTCTCTCCCCAATTTCTATTTCCTAGTATGAAGCCAGGCCACACAGCAAGAAGGTGAAGAGGCTCCCAGCTTTGTCAGACCACAGATGCCCAGGCAGCCCTTGCACCGTATGGCTGGGCTTTAACATCTGCCATGAGCACAAAAAGAGCATGGCTCTTTTCTTTCAAGACATGAAGCTTCATGACACCAGGTGTCCTGACGTGAGCAAAGTGACAGAGACTCATGATCTGTTTTACAATTCACAGAAATCTGCACCATGAGGCTGGCCGCATCTGGAGCTCTTTTCCCATGAAATGCTGTGAGTGAGAATTCACCCAATAGGACTTCTCTCAAATTTGGAGGGAGGAAGCTTGGGTGTTATGAAGTCAAAGCCCACCTCTTTGAGAGAAACCCGCAGGACCCTAAGTAGCACCTTCCTGGTCACCACTGATGACCCGAATAGTCTTTGAGCAGCAAATGATTGGTCCCTGAATGTCTGACATGTGCCTTTGGGCTGTAAAAAGTGCCCCAGGAGAGCTAGTACTTAGTATGTAGGAGAGACCAGCAGCGGTCATCACCCTAACGGATGGTGATAATGTAAGTGAGGAGTTCCTATCCATATCCCAAAGCTGTGCTGACAGCTTGTCCTTCAGATTTGGGAAAATGAGTGTGCCAATTCCACAGAGATCTTCTCTGATCCCTACTCCCGGCTAATCTGATCAAACACTCGTTCCCCTATTCTGAGGCAGGCTGATAAAGTAGTTTGATACAAATAAGTTGTATATTAGATTGTGGAAAGCACATTTCCCTAGTAAATCCAATTTCACCAAAGATTGTTTCTGCCACAATATTAGTCACTCGGTAATGTTACAGAAAATGTACTTAGCCTGTTTGGGCTGGAGGAGGCAGAGAGCTCCTTCAGCACACGATGGGGTATAATGAGGCCAGGCACTCTGGCTGATGGAGAGAAGAAGCCTACCACACATTCGTCTTTCTAGTCCCTGGAATCTTTGCCATGCCAGCCCTGCAGGTCAAGGATGACAAGGAGCCCCTCCCCGTGAGCAGCTGACCTGTCTGCAGGCAGCTTCCTGTCTCCCTGTCAGCTTCCCAATCTGGGCCTGCATCTAAATGCGGACACCAGAAGGTTCGTAAATCTGTGTGCCCGAGTAGAGGCTCTCCACCAGCAATTCATTTTAATTATGTGGGACATAAAAAGACCACCTGCAGATGAGACAATACAGCTGGAAGACTCTCAAGGTTACTGTGGGGAATACTTCATAACTGAAGTATGTTTTCCCCAAGGATTTATACTACCATTTGATTTAATTTTTAATTTTTACATTTTAATCAAAAATAGATCAAATGGTATGGCTGTCTCCTGGGGAACATACTTCAGACACGAAGCAGTCCGTGTTCTTTTTAAATATGGAAAGCTGCCATTTCGGTATAACTCGCAAGTGACGCCCTGTGTTGCCACAAATGCCACATGGGGTTTCTAGGACAGTATTGTTTTAATAGTCACACAATAATCACACCCAGAGAGCTCCCCCCTCACACATCTGCATATGTGGTCTTGTCCAATCCTAGAAATGGAATGTAGCTTGGAAAATGAGAAAGAGAGAGAAAGAGACAGACAGAGACACAAATAGAGACAGAGAGACTGATAGAGACTGAGAAAAGAAAGAGGGAGTGAGGGAGGAGAGAGGGAGAAAGAGACTGAGAAAGAAAGAAAGAGAGACAGAGAGACAGAGGGAGAGAGAGAACAGTGAGGGAGGAAGGAGGGAGACGGGGAGACAGAGGGAGAGAGAGAGAGAGAGAGAGAGAGAGAGAGAGAGAGAGAGAGAGAGAGAGAGAGAGGAGAGAGAGAGAGAGAGAGAGCAGTGAGGAAGGAAGGAGGGAGGGAAAGAGAATATTGCTATGGCTGGGCTTAGTGCTACACATGTAACAAAGTTGGTGTATCTCACATACAGTGCCCAAGAGCTCCTGTTCTTTTTCTAACTAATTGACCTCCAAAGAAGAACTTCATTCTCTTTGTTTTATAGTCACACCCACAAGCTTATGGAGGAATTAAATGACTCCTTGTGTGAGGGGGTTATTTTCATTGAAGGGTGATGGGATAATCAACTGGGAAACAACTTTCTCCCCCTGTCCTGCCCTGCCCTCCAACACTGAAGTATTGTTTTTAAGAAGGTTATTTTTAAAAATACAAATAACCATTTAAACTTGTATGTACTGTGGTAGGGACATTTCACCTGGATGCTTAATCCAAATTAAAAAGAAAGTAAAAGACGCCTCTTCGGTTTCAGTGCCATGCTGCAAAACTCCAGGTGGGCCAGCCAGCTGTCAGCACAGCTGAATGCCAACTCCTCACACCAGGGCCATGAATCTGGGTCCGAGTTTAATGGGCAGGGAGGCATCGCTAAGCAGAGATAATCTTGGGGCATCAAACATCTATGAAATGCTACTACTCACAAGAGCCAACCAGTCTTTGTCTTTGAAGAGCTTACATTCTACAGGATGGCTACAAGTGACCAGCCAAAGTGGTCCCCGCCTCCATTCCTCTTCTCCCATTCCCTTGAACCGTAGATTGCACAGGCTCTCGAAACATTCGGGCGCCAAGAGGCCTAATAGCCCTGGGCTGAATGCAGAGGGACAGAAGTAGGTCTCTCCCTGTCCTCTTCTCACCTCTAATGGAACTGTTTTCTCACCCCAGTGCCAGCCTTCTTCTGAAAAAGGTTTGTGAAATCCTTGGTAAAACAGGACAGAACTGGGGCAAGGGTTGGTTTCCCATTTCTCTGCAGCGCTTCTTAAACACCATACAAGGTCTCAAAGAATCTGGAGACAGTAAAAGGTTTCTGAAAGTGCAGCCACCAAAAATGAATTAAAAATCGAATGTACCATGAATCCGAGGTGTTTCTGGCAGAGCTTGCCCATGGCATCGGGAAATTTCACTGCAGCCCCGGTTGTGAATGCAAAGAATGCCCAATTTGCACTGTGCCTGCCCTCAGGTCACACAGAGCCAGTGCTGCTGTGAAAGGGGCTATGAGTGGAAAAAGGTAAGGAAGAGCACCAGACCGCTTTTGTTTCCTATGTGGGACAAGAAATCAAGGGGAGGCCTAGTGTGTGAGAGGCAATGCCGTTGCCCAGGCTCTAGGGCAGAAAGAAAGCCCCTGAGTTCTTCCATCTGAAGCCAGTTCTACCATAGCCAGTTTTTAGGGTGGGTGCCCATGATAGACACCAGCCAAGGAGGGGGTCATCATGGCTCAGAAGCAAGTGTGTTTTTTCCATCAGCATCTTAGTCTCCTGGGAGTTGCCCCTTTGGAACATTTCTGTAGCAATAAGGCAAGAAAACCCTGATGTTCTCAGAACCAACACCTCCAATGCTCTAGAGTTCTTCAAGCATTCCATGTACATCACCAAATTTGGTCTTCATGGATACATAATACAATAAGGTATTATCATCCCGTATTAAAGCGAAGGAATCTGAGGTCCCCTCCAAGGGATTCAATGACTTGTCCAAGGTCATACAGCCACTTACTTTTTTGAGGAGAGGATTTGAACTTAGGTCTTTCTGGGATAGCCAGATGGCAGAGGGCATAGAGTGTCAGGCCTGGAGCCATCTTCCCAAGTTCAAGTCTGACCTCAGACTCTTATCAGCTGTGTGACCCTGGGCAAGTCACTTAACCCTGTTTGCCTCAGTTTCCTCATCAGTAAAATGAACTGGAGAAGGAAATGGCAAACCCTTCCAGTATCTCTGCCAAGAAAACCCCAAGCTGGGTCATGAGGAGTATGGCTTCACTAAACAACAAAAAATTCCCAGATCTTTTTCAGACAGCTGTGTAAATATGTCTTCACCAGCCTGTACTTGTGGAATTGATTTTTTGAACCCAAGGGTCAGACTTCATCTTGCTTCAGCTCAATGCCCAGTGACGTCAAACTCAAACAGAAAACTGAAGTGTCCATAAGGATGCGTAGGGACTGCACAATGACTTAGAAAATCACATGTTAACATTATCTATGCTTGATCATATTTTTATTTATTTTGTTAAATATTACCTGCATTATTTAATATGCTTCTTTAAGGCCTCCCTCTGTGTGTCTGTCATCCACACATTTAATGAGGCAGTGTCTTTATACAAATCACTAACAAAACAGTAAAAAGCACAGGTTCATAGATGTGCCAGGGGAGCCCTGCACTGAAGACTTCCTCTTGAATTAACCTTGACCCATCTACGATTCTCTGAGTCTGGCCATCCCATTAGCTCTGAATCCCATTGAATTATATCATCATTTCTATCCCTGGCACTTGCCAGAGTGCCTGGCACATAGTGCTTAATAAATGTTTATTCATTAATTTATAGATCATCTAGTCCACATTTCTGTCATCTCCATAAATGTGAGATTTGTTATCAGCTGCTTTGCTAAGATATTGGTAAAGTATATGCACAGTCTTCTCCTTATTTACCAGTTCAATAACCCTGTGAAAACAAGGGGAAAAGGTTAGTCTGGCTTGCACAACCTCTTCTTAAAGGCTGCCTTGGCCGGCGCTGCTTTGCTTTCTGGAGGTTCACTAACCCCTTCTTAGTAATATGTTCTAAAATTTTCCCCAAGAACTCAAATCAAGATCCTAGTTTCTGTTTTTGTTCCTTTTTTTTAATCATGACATTTACCCTTTTCCAATTTTGGTTCCCTCTCCCAGATTCCATGAATTTTCAGATACTCTTTGATGGAGGCTCAGTAATCAATTCTGCTAATTCTTTCAGTTTCAAAAGATTTAATACACTTGAGTCAGCTGACCTGAATTCATTCATCAATCAATCAAAAAGCATTATTAACTGCATGCTATATACTAGGCACTTCCTTCAGAAGTGATGTCACAATTAAAAAAAAAAAGAATAGCTCCTGCTCACAAGAAGCTTATATTCTAATGGGAGGAAGGAAAAAAGCATTTCTTAAATGCCTACTATGTGCTAAGCACTGTGCCTAAGTACTTGGTGCACCTCGCAGCAACCCAGAGGGAGGTGATGCTATTATCCAATTTCTCCTTTCGTTGACCTTCACTCAATCCCTTGCCACCACCCCCTTTATCTCCTTGCAGGCTATCCCTTCTCACTGGGCAGTCCTATCCCACAGCCCCCTTCACACGGCTCATTCTTCTGAATAAGACAGATCCATCCCGAGCCACCATCCATTCATAAAGGTTAAATTGCCTCCCTGCCTTAGGATGTTAAGTTTCTCTTCTTCACACCTAAACTTTGGGCATCTGTGGGTAGAGACATTTCTTCTGCCTTGGGGCCCCTCCTTTACCATTGGATCCTTTCTAAGTCTGTCTTCTCCATCCATTGTAGCTGCCTCTGCACGTCGAGGTGGTGGGCCCTCCAGAGGCCACTTCTACCCTCTCTTCCTCTCCCTTCTCTTGTCCTAGCGCTGTACTGGAGATCACAAGATCCGGCTGTGAACCTTGGCTCTGCCCTTGCTTCTGACCAGGAGCTTTATTGTACCTCGGCTCCTTTGTTTGTAAAATGGGAATCATAAGAACAATAACAATAACAATAATAATAATAACTAGTCTAACTACCCCACAGAGTCATTGCGAGGATCAAGTGAACAAAGGTCTGGAGAGAAAACTCTAAGTAAGTCACAAAGGGCTCTTATTACCAACACTTCAGGAAACCCCTGATTTCTCCAATATATGATATAATGATCATAGAATAATGATAATATAGTAACCCTGTGCTAAGCACTGGGGATACAAGGAAAAAACTAAATAAGCCAGTTCCTGTCCTCAAGGATCTTACATCCTAATGCAGGGAGACAGCCCATGTAAAGGGGAAATAGACAGGAGAAAGAGAAATTCAAGAGAAACCGAGCAGATGGCAGAAAATGCTCGAGGGGTGACTCCTGCAAATGGGGTGGGGGACCAGGAAAGCCTCCCACAGCAATCTGTCCAAGTATTCTCCTCCCATTCCAGTCCTGGACGTGTTCTCTCTGTGGAGGATGCACCCAGGAGACCTCAGCCCTTCCATGGGGTCTTTCTTACTTTTCCTGTGTCCCAAGTCAACACTTGGGCTCTTCTTGTTACCCCTCAGGATCCCATCACTACTCCTTTCTTCAGCATATGTAGAGGACACGTCCATTTTCCCACAAATGGTCAGAATCTAATGTCCCAAAACAATAAAATCCACAAAATTATCTGAACTTTCCATGGGCCATATTTCTCCAGCACCTCGAGGTTCAGAGAGTTCTTTGTTCATAGTACAATCCATGAAATGGATAGACAAATATTCCATTTGACTGATGATGAGACTGAGGTTCAGTGAAGAGGTGAGAAACCAAGCATTTATTGAGCACCTACTACATGCCAGGCACTCTGCTAAGTACTTTATGAATATTATCTTCACATTCACAAGTCTGTGAGGTAGGCAAAGTTATTATTCTAATTTTACAGGTGAGGAAACTGAGTCAGAAGTTAGGTGACTTGACCAGTGTCATACCACTAATAAGTGTCTGAGGTTGGATTTGAATTCAGGTCCAGGTCAGCCCTCAATCCACTGCAACACCACCTAGCCACTTCACCTAACGGTGAAAAGACTTGTCCAAGGTCATACAGCTAGAAAGGGTCAGGGTCGATACTAAAACACAGGACTTCTGACTCTGAATCCAGCCAGTACCCTTTCTAGTGTGTTAGGTTCTGTGTTTCACCCTTCTTGTATTTTCTTATGAAGCCCCTTTCTCCAAGCAGCAATCTGAACTAGGATTTTCTTATGGATCCTCCTAAAAAAGGCAGTGTGGAACAATGGACAGACGGCTGGACGTGGAGTCATGAAGGCATGATGTGGCTTTGAATACCGCCTCTGACAATGTGGCAGTGGGCGAGCTGCTTCACCACCAGAGCCTCGATTTGCTCATCTGCAAAACAGAGACAATGAAACGTGCAGTCCGTACTTCACAGGACTGTTATCGGCCTCAAATGAGGGCATGTATACAAAGCATTCTGCGCTATTTAAAAGGCTGCCGTAAGTCTCCCCACTTTCAGTGATCATCGTCCATTCAGCTGCCCAAAACGATCTCCCTAATGGACCACATTACTCTTGAGCAGGCAAACGCCAGGGGCTCCCTATCACCTAGGATCAAATCTACAATCTACTCTGGCATTTAAAGCCCGTCACTGCCTGTCCTTCTCATCCTTCCAGGCTTCTTGTACTTACATGCTTCCTTTCCCCTACGTACACTCTGACCCAGTGACACAGGTCCTCACTCTTCCTTGTACAAGATCCTCCACCTACCACCTGAGGGCATCTTCCCTGGCTGTGCCTTCATGCTCTCCCTCCTCATCTTCGCTTCCTTCTAGCTCAGCCCAAATTCCACCTTCTACATCCTGGGAAGAAGCCTTTCCTAATGCCTCCTAATGCTGGCGCCTTCCCTCTGCTCCCCTTCTGCTCTCTAGAGTTTGTCTGGAGCCTGTCTCCCCTATTAGACTGTGAGCTCCTTAAGAGTCTAAACCACCTTTTGTCTTTCTGTGTATCTCCATCACTTAGCACAGGCCTTAATAAATGTCTATTAGCTTACAAAGTTCACTGGTTGTTCTGTGGTAAAATAGCACTGCTGGGAGGAGGTATGTGAGGGTGGGACACGAACATTTATTTCATGCAACATTCCGACACATCTGCTAAGACTCCAGTGAGAACCTCAGGTCTTCTTGTCAGGAGTGATGTTTTCCATCATCAGGACTAAATATCAAATGAAAGGAGGTTGGAGACAGGTCTCTAGTCCTAGAAGCACGTCCTCCCACTCCCATCCCCATACACATCCTCACATCCTAAACAGAAGACAACGATCAGCCCTTCAATGTCACAGGTCAGCAGAGAGCAGATTAACACAGAAGTGGATTGGGTGCCAAAAGACTGTGGTTTGGCTCGAACTGAACATGTGGCTGTGGCCGTGGAATCTGAATGTGGTCTGGAACAAACGAGTTTTCTATTGACGCAGGATTAAATTTCACCGTATTACTAAGGTGACATTTCTTGATGACACGGACGGTCATCAGCAGCAGTGACTCTGGGACACGGACAAGGGAGGTGCTCTGTGTGCAAGCTGGCTCCTTGGCTTTCTGAAGGCTGGAGCGATTGCTGTAGTTTACTGATCTAAAAATGTACCGCCTGAATGCGATCATCAGAGTTAACCTTTCTACAGCTTCGAGGCTTCCAAAGCCCTTTACAAATGTTGCCTCACTCGATCCTCACAACCAGCCTGGCAGACAGGCTCGGCAACTACCATCTCCATCTCATAGATAATACACATTAAGTGATATGGAGATAATAAGCATAAACATGACAGCCGCCATATACGGCACTTACCATGTGCTGGGCACCATGCTGAATTATGATATCATTCCATCCTCACAACAACCCTGAGGTAGGTACTATTATTATTTCCATTTCACAAATGAAGAAACTGAGACAAATAGAGGTGAAGTGACTTGCCCAGGGTCACACAGCAGGTAAGCATCTCAGGTCTTATTTGAACTCAAGCCTTCCTGACCAACCCTGGTGCTCTAGCCACTGAACCACCTAGGGGACTGAACAGAAATCCCAAGTGAGGGAAGCACCTTCACCAGCACTCTCTAGAACTGTGACTTTTCACTATGTGTCAAAGGCAAGACTTGCAGGTCCTCCTGGATGGGAGGCTGAGTCTCCACATTCAACACGATCTTTCCCAAGGAAATCCCTGTGGAAATCAAGACTGAATGAGGAAGAGCCCAGGTGGAATAAGAAAAACTTAGTTTCCCTTCCTATAGTTCACTCATTGCAAATGCCACCGATTCTTCCTGCCCCAAAGCTCCTCCAATGGTTCTGTATTAACTCTACGATTGAGTCAAAATCGTCTGTTCTGCATTCAAAGCTCTTCAGTCTGGTTCAAACCTTTTTTTCCAGACGGGTTTCCCATGAATCTCCTCCACATTCCCTACAGCCTCACCAATCACACTGCTGGCTGTACCTCTATCGAATATTCTGGCTCCTGACAGCTTCCCTGGAAGCATATACTTTATTCAAAAGGAACAGGAGAGGGAAAGGTTGGCAGGGTTACTCTGCAGGGGGAACACTGATGTAGGGGGCCCATAAAAGGTATTCCCATAATCAACTAGATGAGCATAGGAGCTAGCCAGTCTTCACTCAGAACCTTGAAAGCATTGCCCTCTAGAAACTGTGGCCGTGTCCACTGGCACCTTTTCTGAGGATAAAAGCTTTTTCCTGATTAGGTCTCAGAAGGATCATGGAGAATAGGAGAAACACCACAGGAGGGCAGAGGGGCAAATGTTGGTCAGATCTTCACAAAAAGTAAAAGAGCAGGGCCTGCAAAATCCAGGTCAATGAACGTGACTCTGGTTTGACAACAGTGAAGAATGGAATGGAAGGAATGGTTACTGAACACTGGAAAAGCAAATGTTGACTGCTAAGAGCCGAACAGGTCATGCCAGACTCTTTAGTTCTCATTAAAATGGGCACATCAGGCAGATACTGAAGACATTATTTACCCAGATTTTAAGAGCGCATTCCTAAAAGTTTTCAGGAATTTTAACAACCCATTCTAGATTTTTTACATGTTATTCTTTTTTTTTTGAGGGGGGAAGGCAGGACAGTTGAAGTTAAGTGACTTGCCCAAGGCCATACAGCTAGAGTTAAGTGTCTGAGGCTGGATTTGAACTCAGGTCCTCCTGACTCCAGGACTAGTTCTCTATTCATTGTGCCACCTAGCTGCCCCTGCATGTTATTATTGTGGAAAAGATGGAAAATATGGCCTAGATCAATAATGTCACTTTCAAAAAGATCCAATTTTTGCCTGCATATAGAAAACCACAAATTAACATTATTTATATTATATTGTATTGTCATTTAACTGGTTAAATATTTTGCAATTACATTTTCCTCTGGTTTAGGCAATACAGGGGGAGTTCTGGGAGTTTTATAGCATGTGGCCTCAGGCAGTGAGTGTGATACTTCTGGCCCACATGACAGTATAGTGAACAGGTTCAGAATTCAGTGGCCTGATCCAAAGACAGGTCACTCATGACTGGTGCAGTGGAAAAAATATTGAATCCGGAGTCCCAAGAACTGGGTTCAAAACCCAGTGACCTTGAATAAATCACTGAGTCTTCTGGGACATTGATTTCAAAGGGGAAGCAGAAAACCTGGCTGGACAAGGCGGTCCCTGATCCTCCCATCTCTGAGTTTATGATATATATGATAGCACCAACTTGGAATCGGTTTTACATGTTCAGCCACTTGACAGGGTCAAGGCCTCTGATGGCAAGGCCTTTCTCTTCTGGGTCTTCAGCAGCAGTGGCTGCAGCCCCATGGGCATCATTACCAGGCTGCATCTCCAGAGGGAGGGATCGCTTCCAAAGATTATGTCTGAAGGCCTATTCCCAAGACTCTTGAGTACCACACCCTAGGGATCTCCATCAGTCTGAGGGGAGATGATGCTCAAAGTGGTGGTTGTTTGACCTGTCTGGTACATGCTGCCCTCCCCCATTTCTCCCTCAGGGTGCCTCACTGCCCCAGCCAGATGGACCTTCATGCCCTTTGGGTGGCAACTGGTAGAGAAGGATGGGAACATTTAGCCTGGATAAGCTTTAGTAAGAGTCTTCCAGCTTTTGAAGAACTCTCACAGGGAAGGAAGATTAGTTGTTGCTTTTTTTCTGCTGAGCCTTAGAGGCCAGAACTGAGAGCATTTAAGTGGGAATCTCAGAGAATTTCTTGGCTTGAGGTAAGGAAGAATTTTCTAACAATTAAGTTATCCCAAATGGAAACAAGTTGCCTTGTGAAGTGGTCAGATCCTCTTGATGGGAGGGAGGGCTTCAGGTAAAGGTGAGATGATCACCCATTGGGTAGAGGTTAGAGAGGAAGACTTCCGAGGAAATTTAGTGAATTTTGTGATTCTGATGAAATGGCCCAATTAAGTCAGGACAATATGTTGATTTTTGTGTATGTATGTGCATATGCATACACACAGAAACTACAGCATGTAAAGACCTAATTAGCTGCTTAGAAAAACCGATGACATAGAACTTGGTGAGTTTAGGGAATAACATCGCTGTCTCCAAGACAGAATACCTCCCCTGGGCCAGGCTTCTCTCACAGTGTGTGTGTGTGTGTGTGTGTGTGTGTGTGTGTGTGTGTGTGTGTGTGTGATGCATGTGGTGTGTGCATGCATGTTCGTGCATGTGTGTGCATGTGATCGTGCATGTATGTGGTATGCACATACGTGTGTGTGTGTGTGTGTGTGTAATCCTTCTTGTGAACTAGGAGTTTCCAGGTCAGGACCAGTACATCTGAGCAGGCAGAGCTGTGGGAACAGACCTGGGCTTGGTGGCATTGGGTTTGGAGCTGGGAGGAGATACGGTCCAACTCCATCTTTTGCAGATGAAGACACCAAGACTCAGGGGGACTTGCCCAAGGTCACACTAATAAGAAGAGACAGAATCACTTCCAGGAACCAGGTCTTCTCCATCCATAACCCTCATCATCATGCCTCGAAGAGGTCTGAATTCCACACTTGCCTGTGTTACTAGCTACATGACCAAGCACATGTCTTGTCTCTGTGAAGTCACAGGCTAGGGAGTATCTGCAGTTCATGTGACTTTGAGCAAGCCACTGCACCTCCTTTGGACTGGGCTTCCTAGTGCCTAAGGTCCCTTTTTAAATTCATGACCTGACAACCTCAGTTTTAAGTCACCATTCACCTTTAAAATTGGTAGAATCAGTTACGCTGATTCATTTTAAGTGGTTGTGTTAAACACATCTTAGCATTAGGTAACTCCTCACTTTTTTGGGCATAGAAATGGAAACAAACACTGTGTATCAACAATTCAAGTGCAGCCCACTCACCATCCAAGATTAGTGCTTAGGGGGCCAGCAATGAGTGCCAGGGAGCCAGCAGACACATGGTTACTCATGGATAATTAGAGGAAGATTAGACTTCCTTGAGAAGACAGGAGTCTGGTTATAACATATCCCCAACACCGTTATGAAACAACATCGATTGAGGCAGCATCATGTGGGCTCTGCCCACGGTGTGAAGAGGTCTGTGCCAGGTTCTTCTCCTCGGCCTGTCTCCCACTTGACGGCTGACAGGTTACAATGAAATGACAATGAAACCTTTGGTTTTGTGCAGTTCTTTCATGGGCGGTAGGGACAGGGATATCAGAATGGCCTTGAGAACCACATTCCTCCACTCCAGGGCATGGCCTCCTATTATGTGGACCTCAGTCCATCCACATCCACTCATCTTCTGTGCCTCTTTCCATGGCCTCCCCTAGACTTCCCACAGGGGATCTACTGAGGGCTTTCCTCAAATCACTTTCACATGGGAAGGATCCTACCGGAGCATGGGGGCTATCCCAAAGTTAGTCACCCCTTCATCTCCACACAGGGTCTGTTCGCCTTTTTTGGTCCTATGTGTATCATGAAAAGTATTAAATAAAACATTTTTTAAAATCCCCCAAACCCCAATCCATCCAGTGACCTTAGGACTCCGGCAGCAGAAACTTAAGTCTTTTTCTTGATGAATGTAACATGTTTTGTAGTGTTAAGTCCTGGCAGACCCTCTTCTGATCAGTTTGCCTTCTAATTCTTCCCTTTGCCCAATATGGAATGGTCCTCAGTGATGACTTAGGAGTTGGGCTTATTAAGAAAGCCTCGAAGACACAGAAAACCTGGCCCCATGGGAATTCCATTCTGAGAGCATGAGTACAAGGTACTCCATCCCAGCTTTGATTCTGAAACATTAAGGGACTTGAGGCTGGTCTAATCACCTCCCACTGGGTAGTTATCTCACTGAGGTAGTTCATAGAACTTGCTGAGTTCGGCAGGGTCCTTCCCCAACTGGTCCCTAAAGTGGGCACATTTGAAATGGGAGAACTGAAACCCTGGCACAAGGCGGTATTTCCATTGGACTGTGAATATGGTCCTCTGCCTTCAGGCAGATAAAGAATTAAAAAGACAAAGCGATTCCTCCCATTTGGTAAAATTCACTTTTATGCTACAGAATAGAAATTCACATTTATAGTATGAAAATAACATTGTCTGCTATTACAAATGGACACAAGTGGTCTTGAATATACACAAGTCAGTGCTCTTGACAAAACAATCCAACAGGAGCTAAGCCGGCTTATGCCAGGGCACGGATCGCAAGCTGTCATATTTTTAAGGAATTCCTCCTCGCAGAGGAGTCGTTGTCTTCCTGACAACCTTTTCTTTTTAAAAAAAAAAAAAGAAATCAATCATGATTTAATGATTCCACACTCTCCTACAGAAAGATCTATTTTAAGAGTGAGGAATAACAATGTGGAGGTTATTTTGAAGCGGCGTTGATCTTCTGGGCCCCAGAACAGAGAACTGGGGGATCATCGGAATGAGAGAGCAAACAGCTTCCCAGGAAGTACCATCCAGACTGTTCTTTGCCCAGGTGGAGCCCCCAGTCCCTCTGTAAGACACTGACATTCACCATCATGTGGAACATTCAAGACCAACACTGCATGGTGGCCTTCGTCGCCGGTGTGCGTCTTCTAACAACTCATGGTGTGGTTAAAATGTCCCTAAAATGATAAAGTAACATTTTTTTTAAAAAAGGAAAACCACCCCACATAGCTAAAAATGATTTCATCTGGAAAATAATTTGATGATAGGCTAAAGCTAAGCTTACATGGAACAATGAATGATTCTGCATGTGTATGGACTTCTCGCTAAACCTCTGAAAAGTTACATCATCACTCAGCACAAGCTAGGATGAAAGTGTTGATGAGACAGACACCCAGCAGCGGCAAATACAGAGAAGCCACCAAAAGCAACATCCTCCAAATAACATGTCAAGAACTTACAAGAATACGGGCAGGGGCGGTGCGGGGGTGCAGTGTGTAGGGGAGTCAGAAGGACCTGACTCTGTCCAAATCTGACCTCAGACACTTAACACTTAGAACCCACTGGCATGTTTCAGAGTAACCTGGAGAACAGAAATTTTGGTTGACTGCCTGGCCTCTGTTCATTCTTGTGGCACTGGAGTCGATGGCACCTCATGACTGCACAAATCCAGGGTTGTTGAGGGCTGGGAAGAGATTGCGGGCCCAAGACAACAAGACATGCCATTCCAAGACTTTCTCACCACAACCCCCTAAAGAAGGAAGGGTGAGGATTACTCCTCTTTTACAGATAAAGAAAGGGAGGCTCTGAGCAGTGACTCGGCCAGGGTCACACAGCTAATACATATCTGCAGCAGGAATCAATCCTAGCCCAGTGTCTTGCCTGCCATGCTCTCCTGCCTCCTCACAACATGGAAATCATCAGCTTCCTGAGGTGTCAATGAGAGTGAGACCAGAAAGGGTGAACATACCACAGGCACAAAGGGGTCCTAACCATGTAGAAAATGGGTATTTAAAATCCAGTCTGAGGAAAGGCAGAACTCCTTCCTCACCTGCACATATCATGAGATGGTCACTGAGGTCAGACTTCCAAGGAGTGTTCAACTAGTTGGGCCCCACTGCTGGCAAGCCTCAATCTCCTCCTCTGTGAAGTAGACATGATGACACCTGCTTTGCTGAGCTCCGCCAAGTGCTGTGAGGAGCTGACTGCAGACCTCCACAAAAGCTCTCCCAGTCCAAATGGGCTTCCTCCCCAGCCCTGCCCCTGCCGGCAGACTGCAAGCTCCCCCAGGGCAAGGGCCTTGCATCGGCCTTTGTACGTCCAGAGTTGAACGAAATGCCCAACACGCAGTAGGATACTATGACTACTTGCATGTCCCACATGTGACAGTCCATCTCAAAGAAAGCTCAGATGATGGGACACAGGAGAAAAATCTCTCCTTAGTACCTTGCTAATCAATTTTAAAACTGTAAATATTAAAATATTAAGGTTTTTATTCTTATTGGCATGTCTGAATGTTTTTCTCAAGGATACCAAGCTGCAGATAACTCTCCCCCATCAGGCCTTTCTGGACTCCCTCCACCAGTTACAAGGACCCCCATGCCTTCTGGATTAGCTTGTCCTTACTAGGTGGGGGCTGGGTTGACTAATATGTGCATAAACTGTTTCTCCCTGTAGAACAAAAACTCCTAGGGGCAGGGGCTACTTCTTTTTTTTCTCCATATCCCCAATACC
Source organism: Pseudocheirus occidentalis (assembly GCA_028646575.1). Classification (NCBI taxonomy): domain Eukaryota; kingdom Metazoa; phylum Chordata; class Mammalia; order Diprotodontia; family Pseudocheiridae; genus Pseudocheirus; species Pseudocheirus occidentalis. The sequence goes on along the minus strand of CM053598.1, from coordinate 4,051,899 downwards.
CAGCACGGTGTCTGGTGAAGGGGAAGTATTTAATAAATGTTGGCTGATATTTTTTTTCAGAATGGAAACAGAATTCCTCAATTTTGCTTCTTTTCAAACTTAAAGGTGAGTCACTAAAAAAGGCCAGGCCAAAATGTTGGGTAAAACCTCCTATTTAAACCAGAGGCAGCCTGCCATGGTGGGGAGACCTGAGTTCAAGTCCCACCTAGGCCATATTCTGGCTGCTAGATGAGGCCACATAACTCATTTAGTGCTTGAGGCCCAGCAGCGGCCACTGCTCTGGGGCAATTTTCTAAGGCTGTTTACATTGCAGAGAGGGTGGCTACAGGCACTGGAAGAGAGTTCCCTCACACAGGCTCTCTGTATGCCAGTGAACTCACAGGTCCCCATTTCAGTCACCACCTCAGCACCATCCTTGACTTCTTGAACCTTCTCAATCCCCACAGCCAATCAGTCTTCAAGGCTCGCTCATCCTTCTCCCATAAAATCTTGCATGTATCTGGTTCTCAACTGTCCACACCTGGAATACACCCCCTCTCCCCAAGATAAGCTCAGATCTCCTTGTTGCCAGCACCTCCTAGACTCACTTGTATTTACTTAAACAATGTACGTTATGTCTCCGGATAGAATCCTTGCAGACAGAGCCTGTTTTATTCCTTTGTCTTGAGGAAAAGGTATAACAGACTACAAAAGTGATTTGGACACTGTAGGTGTTTAAGGTCACTCCAATGACTGCTCCCTCGATGAGCTCATGCTTTCAGAAATGGCGCCTCTTTATCTCTCTGTTCCCCAATGATTATACCCGATCAATGCCCATCTCTCAGCATGACTGTTTCTAGAGGGCATCCCCTTTGGGCGCATCTACAACAGAACCAACCCCAGCCATCCTCCCCCAATCTGGGGAGCGAGGTCATGCTTTGTGGAAAAGCTCCCACATTAATTCACAGAAAAACCATCGGCTTGGTTTTGCTTCTGTAGTAGCGTCTTTACCTTCCGTTATACTGACTGTACTTAGCACTCACAGACCTTGGGGATGCCATTATGTGTCTGGTTCCCCCATTACAGCTGGCCCACCCAAGAACAGATCACTGGTCACAAAGCCAAAGTGCGTTTCTCTGCAAAGACGTCCAGGAAAAGCTGACCTACCGTAGGACCATCATGCCAATGCCACACTTCATAGAGATCACGGATGAGAAGACACAGAGCTAGAGGAAACCTTGGTGGCAAATTCATCCAAATCCTGCTCTTGTAGAGGCAGAAACTGAGGCTGATGGAGGGGGAGAGATCTGTCCACAGTCACACATCTAGCCTGAACCCAGCATGTAGCAAGTGGGGGCAGGGCCGAGGTTCTCATTCCCGTCTGAGCTCTTTCCATCGTGCACAAGCTTTCTTGTCTCCTAAAACGCCCCAAGTTTTCGTTTGAAGTCCATTATTCCTTCTCCTCAGAACACTTAATTTTTATTCCCTTGTGATTTTGCTGGGAAATAAAAGTTGGGCGTTCTGCTTTGAGTCTTCTGCAGGCCCCCCATTTCCCAGATTTTCACCCTCTGGCTGTGAATTAAGTGCTTTTAAACTTCAAAAGACTCGTATCTCAAGTACAACCTCCTTCCACTGATCCAGAGCTCAGCACCCTCCTCCCTATTCCTCTCCACCTAGGCTTTAGAAAGTGGCTTCAGGAGCTGCTGTGGCCTGGCACAGAGCAGGCATTTCATCACCTGGTGGTACACCTCTGGGTGCCCAGGCCCTTGGTCACTGAGCTAGATGGGTCCTGTGAGGACAGCCCATTCAAGACGGTCAGGCAGTGGGCAGATTCGTCACTGCTGAGGGCCTTTCTCTGCCCTCTGCCGCCTTCACCAGAGTGGCCTTCAGGCCCCTGTGTCACAGAGCTTGGATGACAGGGTTGTGGCCACCAATCTGGTTTCTTTTGATGAGACAGAAGTAGCGAGCCTTATCCTCTACCTGCTGCCAGGTCCCAGGTACTGCCAGAGCTTCTCCGCCCTGTATACCCGTCTTGCCGTCTGAGCTCCTGATGAACCTCAGGACCCCTGGGCCTCTGCACAAGGGCTGCAGCTGAGCCTTCTTCCTCGTATCATTTCTCCCAATTAGAATGTGAGTGCCTAGAGCAGAGGCCAGTTAGCTTCCTCTTGTTCTATCCCCCGACTTAGGGGAGGGCCTGACTCATCCCAAGCGCTTGATAAATGCTCCATCAACTCCCTTCTTTCCTTTCTCTCTCGGCAGTGTGATGTTACAGGAGATGGAGTCTGGAAGACCCCAGTTCAAATCCTGCCTGTGCCACTGACGGGTCACGTGACCCTGTAAATTGGGAATCATCACAGTGCCAGCCTCCCAGGGCTGATGTGAGGAGCAGACAGGCCAGCGCACCGTGTAAACGCTGGCAGTGTTACGGACAGGAATGAGGACAGCCCAAGGTGTTCCGGCTTTCTGCTCCATTTTGACAAAGGCTACTCCTCACTTGCCCTTTATTCTAATGCCATAAAAAAAAGTTACTATTAACTCGCTGGGATGTCCTGAGTCCCCACCCCCAAATCTCCACTCCCCCCCCCCCCCAGCCAACCGCACAGCAGGATTCTTTTTAGAACAGAAAGGAAGAGATAGGATGTGAGGGGGCCACAGGGGGCCGCGTTCCCTGCAATGTCAGGCACGATTAAGACCCGATTTTGTTGGTGGGGCTGTCAGTCACTGCAACCCTGAATCTTCATGACCCTATTTGGGCTTTCCTTGGTTTTTCTTTGCCCTTTCCTTCTCCAGCTCATTTTATAGATGAAGAAAGGAGGCAAACAGGGTGAAGTGACTTTACCAGGGTCACATGCCTAGTGCTGGAGGCCACATTTGAACTGGAGCCTTCTGGACTCAGTGCTCTGGCCCCGCTACTGAGCTGCCTTTTATGCATAAAGCATGCCTTTCTAGGGTCACCCTTTGAGCAGAGGGGACACTTCTGGCAGGAACCCCAAAGAGTGTAGCATCTGTGGATGCTCAAACACTAAAGTATGCTTGGCTGAGCATCCCTCACCTGGCAATGGAAAGCACAGGCTTATTCATGGCCCCCTCTTTTCAAAGGAAAGTGTGGCATAATGGGCAGGGGGCCAAAGAGGGAGGCCAGAGCCCAGTCACTTCTTGTGGGGCCTCAACTTTCTCAGCTGTAAGATGGAGATGTTAATTGCCTGGGCGTTACACCCACCCTATGAGGCTAGGAGATTACACACAGGACTTCTCTGGTCATCTGACCAACGCCGCATACACATCCATCACTTGTTCTCATGATATTCTCTGAGTTGCCTGGATAAAACCCAAAGATCTGCCCCTTCTCTCAGGAGGATTCTAGCGACACATTTCTAACCTCCAATCATGGCCAATAGTGTCGCCCTAGAATGACTGGCTCCCCTCCCCCACCAACGCTCCCCTGCAAAGCAGCCCCAGGAGGCAAGGGGCTGTCTTCTGGTCCTGGGGCTTTCTCCTTCCAAACCCCTTCTCTTTCTAAAATCTTGGTCTATTGATTTGGGAGACCTTCTGTCAGCCTCATTAAGCCTTCCTAATTGGCATCAGTCAGAGCCCCCCCAGACAAAGCAGGAGTGATCTCTTTGTTACCACTGGCTTCTCACTGAACCCAAGGCCAGGAGTCAAGTCTGCTTTGATACCAATTGCTCAGAAGCCTGAGGTTTTACTTGCTTTTGGCTATTCTGGTTTACCAGACTCACTGGGGAGCTTTCCCAAGGAGATGTCGGATGTTTGCGGAAAGAAAGGCAAGTCCGCTGGTTAAAGCAGTAACCCAGCTGGGCCAGCTTGGCTCCTCGGCTGCCCACGACTCCTTTGGCCTCATCCAGGCCAGGAGACCACCTAGACATATGTGGGGGGGTGGGGGGAGATAAGAGGGCAGGGGGTGGAGGATGTCTGTCTGGCCAAGGGATGACATCCTGCTGAGTGACTCCAATCTCTGGCCATGCCCAGAATGGTGGGGAGGAAGTTCAGAACAGCCCCGAGGCTTGGGGGGAGGAGGGGGGAGGGGAGGCAGATTTGTCTTCCATTTTCCCAGCAAGAACTTCAATACTTTTGAATTTTCAAAGAAAATGAGCCACGTTGATGACTGTTGCTCTTCAGAACAGCCAACGTATTCACAGCGTTTTACATGTGGTTCCCTCGCCGTAACCTTAGGGTGTAGAGGGCATTATTATCTCCTTCTTATTAAGCAGGAAAGGAGGCTGGGAGAGTGAAATAATCTGTGCAAGACCCCGGAGGTAAAGCCCAGCTCAGGAGGGTCCGCTTCCGAGCCGGGGCCCCCAAGATGCCTCCTCCAGAGTCTGCAAGAGGAAGGAGCTGCGGCCTTGAAAAAAGAAGATACAAAATGAGCTCTTGTCCAAATGCCAAAAGACCCTGTCTTCCAAATTCACACTTCATCCTTTATTTACATAAGACTTAGAAAAAGTGGGTGTAAATATTGAAACACCTCTGCCTAGATAAAACTGTGCTGAAAATAGCTACAAACATTGTTTTTAAAAATCACACAACATTCCCCTCCACCCCAAACATGCATCAGTTTCTGAAGTGTAAATGGAAAAGCAACTGGGGAATTAACCGGCACAAAAACGACATCTTTGGGGCAGGTAGGTGGTGAAGTGAAGAGAGCACCAGCCCTGGAGTTGGGGGACACTTAACACTTACTAGCTGTATGACCTTGGGCAAGTCACTTAGCCCCAATTGCCCGGTCTGAAAGAAAGAAAGAAAGAAAGAAAGAAAGAAAGAAAGAAAGAAAGAAAGAAAGAAAGAAAGAAAGGAAGGAAGGAAGGAAGGAAGGAAGGAAGGAAGAAAGAAAGAAAGAAAGAAAGAAAGAAAGAAAGAAAGAAAGAAAGAAAGAAAGAAAGAAAGAAAGCCGTAAGGAGAGGTGTGCTTTAAGGGAGAAAGGCCAAAACAAGACATCTTTACACATGAAGGCAGGGTTCACACTCCTGGGGCCACTCCCTAGCTCTGCTTAAGGGAGGAGATCCTAGGGTGGAAGGCAGGGTCAGCAATGGAGAACAAGTGCACAGGGAGCTGTGGTCTGTGTCCTCAGAACATATTTCTGCTCGTTGTGTGGGGACAGGGAGCACAAAGTCTAAGTCTCCTATTTTTAAGAGAAACCATGCCAAGGCCTCTTCGGAGATAGAGCTGGAGATGGGAGGGTGGGCAGGGACTCTTTCCTTCTTGGAATCTTCTGTAGGCAGGCAACAGGGGCTGAGTAAACATTTGCCTGAAGGAGGGAAGCTCAGTCACAGAACAGCCAAGGTAGTGTCTGAGGGTGGGCCCCAGCTGAGGCTGGCTAAGCCCCGCCCAGAGGGAGCTGGCTGGGTCCTGGGCTCCTCCTCCAGCTCCCCAAGTCCAGAACGTCCCTTCTCAGCTGAGGGGGCTGGCCACTGAGCCGGAGGGTGGCCTTTGCTGGCCTTAGATGGAGAATCCTTTTCCTCAGGCCGTTCCTTGGACTGACTTGTCCTTCTGAGGAAGCCCAAGAGCATGGACCCAGTTCACTGACCCGTCTGCATAATGCACTGACTCGACTCTCTCCTCTGCCCCTTCTCTGTGGCTAGGAATTTTTATGGGCAATCTTTAGAAGACAAAACAAAAACCTTGTTTTTGGTGAGAAGAGTGTCTGGTCCAGAGGGCCAGATTCCAGCTTAATAGACTCCTATGACTTTGGGCCTCGGCTTCCTCATCTGTACAATGGAGCTGTCAGACCAGAGGCCTCGGGGTACATTCCAGCTCTAGGTCCTGGAGGGGACCCATATGCCTGAGGTTAAGGCTGATTTTAACCCGAAAAGGGTATAAAGAGAGACATTTGCTCTTTCTCTTTGTAGCTAGCCCTAAGCACAGCACATAAAGGGGCTTCGAAAAGACCCTTCCAGCTCACTGAAGAAACAAGAACTTTGAGAGGCAGCAGGGCCCCCTCAGGGAGAATGCTGCTCCTCTACGAAGGAGCTTCCCCCCCCAACCCCCCACTGAGTAACCCTGAGCCGGGGAGGGTCCCAATGGCTCCAGGTTACAGAGAAGGGAAGACAGAACTTGGGCCAGGAACTTCAAGCTGCTTGTGGGAGTTCCCACTAGGAATAAAATCACAAGCCTGGTCCCAAACAGACATAGTGTGTGTGTAGATATACATGAAAAGATAATATACTACAGGTACATGAACATTTAATATACGGGTACAGCATGTATATACACACACACACACACACACACACACACACACACGTGCACACACACACTTGCTCCAAAGGCCATTTTAACATTAACAATGAAGGCACTGCACAAAGGGGCCAGGCAGCTTCCCGTCCTTACTCCAAGGCAAAGTGCAGCTCAGGAAGAGATGACCTTGGAGCCAGAGTCCCAGGGCTGAATTCCCTCTAAAACACAAGCAGCCACCAACACGAACCCCTTTATCTCCTGAACCTTGGTTTAACCCTCACACAAATGGAGGAGAAAGAACTGGAACTCCATGCCTCACCAGGTCACCTCACAGAACATGACTGGGAACCCTCAAAGTGCTAGAAAGAAGTCAGCTCTTCAGGAAATTCCAGGCGTTCTTGACCTTGAATCTCCTTGACTGAGCAAAGGGTGGGGTACTCTTCTTCTTGGTCAAACCTGGGGTTCGGCTGACTTCTTTGTGGGGGAAGGTGAGAGGAAAAAGGCGAGTTTGGAGAGACAGAAGCAAAGAACCATGGTAGCTCCTCTGAACATACAGTGTGTGTGAGCCTCCATGTAGGTCTGTGCATGTGTGCACACCTACACGTGTGCACCCATAGGTGAATGCAGCCTCATTTATACATGTCTATGTTTTATAAGCAGTTCTAGATGTATGTTACATAACTACAATCTTATGTAGAAGTTTAGATCTCTCCCTCTGTGACACTGTCTTCCAAGCCTCATGTTTTCAGCCAGTTCTTAGGGCTATTGTCTTTCCAAAAATGGCTGGCTACTTTCCCAAATAGGCTTTCTAGGAGCCCTTCAAGACACTATTGTGACTTGTGTTTCTGAGCTGTAGCCAGACCCTGGAGCTGGCGCCCGGCTCCAGAAAAGCTCCATCAATCTTCCTCCTTTTATTTACGCCCTCGTTCCTGGGAAACGTAATTGTGGTTTTTATTAACTTTGCTTTATGGATCTAATATTTAGGAACAAGCCTATCTCTGATGTCACAGCAAGGAAGTGAAGGAAGGCACTTACGGACTCGCCGGCGAGGCATCGTGAACAAGGCTGGGTGGGACGCCTTCCGTTGCTGGCAGAAATCTATTTAACAAATCACACAGGGGATGAATCAGAACCATAATTATTGATGCTTTTTATTAAAATAGTTAAATAGATTTAACATGACTTTGGGGACAACGGGCACCTACCACTGAGCTCTGTCTGCCTTGGAGATTCCCAGGCAGAGCCTCCTGTGCAATGAAGCCCTTGGATTCGGATCCCCGGTCTGTAACCCAGCAAGCCTGGGCCAGTTGATTCCGCCCCTGGTCATCGTCCTCCCCAGGACCAGCTTCAATGCGCCTACATATCCGTTTCTGAAACAGAAGAGCAAACCAGCTCATAAACTGGGAGCCTTTCTAACTGAATTTGCTTCCTGAAAACCCCAACAACAGCCCTAGCCCCCTGTGGAGCCAGAAAACTTGGCAATGCATGGGAGGAGCTCGATTTAAACTTGATCTTTTTCAGAAACATCAACTATCAATTATACTTAATGTCATTATTTCCAGCACTGCCGGGATATTCAGTTTTATAGGACCAAAGGCGGCGCTTCCAAGAACCTTCTCGGCAGCTCTGACACAAACCACCGTCATTTGATTATTGATACTGAAAATGGGCCAAAGGCATTCATTTTGTTCAAGATGTCCCATGAGCACCTCCCAACACTTTACTTAAATGTCAGCTTGGAGAGGATTGGACAATGAGCAAACATGAAGAATCCCACTCCTTTGCTTCATGCAAGTCAGGGAGCAAGTCCACAAAATGACTCACGTGGCATGCACTGTTAAGCCAGCATTTAGGGTTGGGTTCTTTATTTCTGAAATCAATTAAAGATAAACGAGAAGAATTCTCTAACATTACCAGAGTGGGGAGGGGAGGGGAAGATGAGGTGGGGGAACCATTAACCCACGACTGTCCTGCTATCATTGTCTGCAGGTCCTCACCGGCCATTGTAACAACCCCAACAGCTGACACAGAGCTTTATGGCATGCAAAACGCAGGCAGCGTTCCCAGGTGGAGGATCCAAGAGACAGAGATCCTGAAGGCTGGGCGGGGCGGGGGGTGGGAGTACAGCCCCCTTGACTAGAGAAGCCCTCATGGAACCAGCGCTGCCTGCTCCCCAGGGCAGAGTCATGGACGGAAAGCTCCATCTCACTCTGACACAAGGCATGGTGGTGGGAGCCTATGGGCACGGAAGCCCAAAACAACTGATGGGTTCGCTTCTCTGGGCTTTCCTCCTCTTTGCACCTTTGCTGCATCAGAGCTCCTGCTGGGTAGTGGAGAAGAGGAGGAAGAAGACAGACAGACAGACGGAGAAATGGACAGATGGATAAGATATAAAATTTGGAAACGAAGGTGATGCAAAAAATATATCAATAAAATAAGAAGCTGAAAAAGCTTTCACGCTGGAAGGGGCCTGTGTGACACTGACTGTGCCAATCACATCACCCTGTGATATGCCTCAGGTTCCACATATGTCAGCTGAGGTGGCTGAGTAAGTTCTCTAAGGTCCTCGCCTTCTGGAAATCCCCATAACCTTCCCTTCATATTTTCTCCAGACTAAATATACTTCTTTTCAAATGACATTTTTTAAAGTATGTGATTTTAGGGGCAGCTAGGTGGTGCAGTAAATACAGCACTGGTCCTGGAGTCAGGAGGACCTGAGTTCAAATTTGGCCTCAGACACTTAACACTTACTAGCTGCGTGACCTTGGGCAAGTCACTTAACCCCAATTGCCCTGCCTTCTCCCCCTCCAAAAAAATTTTAAAAACTTTTTTTAGTTGAAAAAAGCATGTGATTTTGCTATGTAGGTGCTATGCCAGGCAGCAAAGATCAGTGGTGAAACAAGGAGCTTACCATCCTGAAAAGAGGGGGTGAGAAGGGACCTGAACAGGCCCACCCGTAGCCAGGCTACACGGTCATACGGATACACATAGACATGGGTCTGAATGGAGGTGTAGGGGTCGACTCTAGGAAGGAGAGGCCCAAAGGGGGTTTGAGAGACTCCAGAAAGGAGATCTCACCCACAACCAAAGGTGGAAGAGACAAGGAAAAGTGATTTTGTACAACATAGAAGCTGAACTAGATTTTGTGGATTTCACTGGAAGAGATGGGGCATGGGGAGGGGGTAAAGGATGGTTCCAGACATAGGAGATAGTCAGCAGCCAGGAGAGCCTCAAAAGGATGAGCAGCCCAGCCCAGGTGAATGGCTCCAAGAGTGTCTTCAGAGCTCTAAGGGACCTCGGGGAGTCATCTAGACCAACCACTTAATTTTTCCAATGAGAAAGCCAAGGCCCAAAGACATGAAGTGACTTCCTCCAAGTCAGACCCAATCAGAAGCAGCAGAACTGGGGCCTGAGTCCAGGTTCCCAACTCCAGAAACAGCGCCCATTCCTGTACCCACTGCTTCTATCTCTGGTTGTGACGATATAGACTCAGGCACTGTACAACTGTGGATTCACGGCAAGAGGTAAAACCAGAAAGGAGTCAGTCCCGCTGCTTGGCAAACAAGGTATGATGGCAATGGAATAGAAAAATAATGGAAGCAAAACTGGAGGGTTATAGTTACGATTGCTATGAAGGAGAATGAACTTCAGACGGGAAAGAGTCACTCCAATCTGGCTAAGAAGGAAACGAAAGCCATGATAGCTGAAGACCTGCCGATGCCTCGTCTGAGATTAGGTGCCTGCTTCCAAGTATCCTAGTCCAGAGCAGTCACACCCTAGAGTTCTGGTAGAGCCTGCAAATATACTTGTTGGTAATCTGTTCGAGATCCTGGGGAATGGAGCATGTTAGAGCCTGAAGCCTGACTAGCAGCTTCTGAAGGGAAGAGATTTCAGATCATGAAAACTACAGGATGGAGGGCTTGATGTCGACCCTGGCAAAACTGCATAAAGATGGCATTAAGAGGATGGTTCTTGATCACGCAGGTGAGTAGGAGCCAGCATGGGCTTCTCATTAGTTATTAGTGCCAAGCTAACTTCATTTCCTTTCCGGATAGTCACACTGTGCCTTGATTTCAGCAAGAAGTGAAAGAATCATGAGGCAAGGAGGTGTGGACTGGTTAATAGGAGTTATATTTGAAATTGGCTCTGTGACTGTACTCAATATGTGCTAATTAATGAATCAACATCAACATCCCTAGAGGGAGGTTTCTAGTGGCACACAAGAGGAATCTGTCTTTGGTCCTGATGTACTCGACATTTTTATTAGTAACTTAGATGAAGACATGAAAGGTAAGCTTATCAAATTTGTCAACTATACAGAGCTGAGAGAGGTAGCTAATACCGTATGTAACAGAATCAGGATCCAAAAAGACTCTGGCTGGGATGGTGGGGCAAACTGAATGAGATGGGACTGAACAGGCTTAAACAAGGAATTCTGTGCTTAGATTTCAAAAACAAACATTATTTCGTGAGGGTTTCAGCTGACAGTAAGCTCATGATGAATCAGCAGTGTGAGCTAGTACAAATCTAAAACAATCTAAGGATAAGTCTATATAGTAAAAGTACAGAGCACAGAAACAGGAGGATTCTACAGGTTCTGTCACCCCTGAGACCTTCCGGTCAGCTGTCAGCACCAGCTCCACACTATACTGTGCCCAGAGAATGGGGTACCAAGACAGCCAGAGAACACAAAAAGACACCATGGGAGGAAGGGCTGAAGGACCTGGTAATCTTCTAACCTGGAGAAGAGACCTGCTTGGGAACAAGGGGGAGGGGCATGACTTAAGTCTTTCGATCATCTGAAAAGCTAACAGGAGAAAGAGAGCTCAGGTGGGAACCAGGAGATAAGGAAGAACTTTCCAGGTACTAGGGTCCTTCAAAAAGCAGAATAGGCAGCCTCGTGACATCCCTAAAGTCCTCATGATGGGAAGAGATCATTCCAGCAGAAATTGTACAACAACATTGCAGGAGGTTTTAGAGGATTTCTGTCCAGATTTCCACTGTCACTAGCCCAAGCTGCTCTATGGGCTCCACAGCTCTGCAGAGGGAAGGGGGGAGGATTTTGTCAGAGCCTCTGAATTGGTCTTCCAAACTCTAACCTCTCCACCCACCACAAAGCTCCCCTAAAATAATTTAATACCAGCTTCCACCAGTTCACACTCCCTTACTCAACAACCTTTAGTGATTTTTAGGGACAAAATCCTTCTGCCTCAGGATTCCTGGCCAAGCATCAGAAGCCCCTACAAGGCTGCTCTCCCTCCTCTTCCAGCTGGGCATGGTGCTAATGGCTTTACAATCATCATCTCATCGGATCCTCACAACAACGACGTGTGAGATTGTTTTTCTTTATCTTTACCCCCATTTTACTGAGGGGCAGGTAAATATCTGAGGTCCCATCTTCTTGACTCTCAGCCCTGTGCCACCTTTGCTGCCCAGCACAGCTTTGCTATGAGCAGATTCTCTAATTCCATGCTTGCAGCGGCAGTAGCCGTGACTCGGCCTGGTTTAACATGAATGGATCCTGCATAAACATGTAACTCCGAGGCTGCCTGTGGTAAATACTGAGCCCCAATCACATCTACCAGGGATCTGCCAGCCTTCATAAGAGCAGACGAAGATTTACCACCAAACCAAGGAGATGCGTGCAGTCTATAAACCAAATGAAAATCCTGCGTCTACACAAAGATCCCATTACTTAAAAATAATTGAAGAAGATCAATAAACCAGCGACCTCACTGGAGAACAGCTCAAACAGGGAACACAAGATATTTGATAAGATAGAGACATTCAGACATAAAACATGTATCACGGGGCCCAATGATGGTCATCGCGAAGGAAAAGAAAGAGTCCCCCTCCAGCGGAAAAAGCCGGCAGGCCTTTGGAGGTGACTTCTTCTTATTGAAAGTGATGCTCTGTGGATGAGCTTAATGACTGAAATACAGCCCAGGGAAGGAGAGGCTGAAAAACGGCTGAACGCTTTATTGGAAATTCCATTCAAAGCACTGGTTTACATTCTAATGAGAGAGTCAGCACTAAAATTCCACCCGGGAGTGTTGTCACCAAGAGCAAATCCTAGTGGGACCTGATGAGAATTGTGGGCTCTGGCAACAGGCTCAGAGAGCTAAGTCCTGATGAGGGTCCAGCTGCCAAGAGGAAAGCTCCGACAAGTCCGACACCTCCTCTGTATTTGCACGCCGGCTCTCAGTGGATGGAGAGGCTTTGGAATCACGAGGAAGCTACAGTATAAACACTCACTATTTTCACCGAAATAAAGGAATGGAGCACTCTGATCAATTAAGGCTTCCATAAATTGGAGCACTGGACCTGCAATTCTCTAAAATTTAAACACAAACCTACTTAATGACAAATACAGGGAAATAGCTGACTCTATGTGAATTTGCAGACACTTTAGGACTTTTCAGGACCACAGGCATATTATAACAAACATAATTTTGTAGTTGTCCTATGAAATCCTCTTCTATTGCCTTCCTGAAGTCTGAAGAGGCCAGAGATTCCTAAAGGTGAGGCTAGCTGAACATAAGCTCCAGTGAGTCCTACAAAGCTGAGAGGGCTTCTGGTATGGCACAGAGATTCACTTCAAACAGGTGCCTGGTTAAATTTCAAGAGGCTCATCACCAGAAGACTGTCCCCAGGGAAGCCACCCATGAGACAGACAAAATTACACAATGGTTCTCAGGTCCATCTGACAAAAGTGGGGGAGGGGAGGAATGGAACCAAAGGGAGCTTTGAATTAAGGGGTCTGCAGGGAGAGGTGGCAGGGTAGACCTCCGAGACAAATTTACAGGAGGACATGGTCGAGAATGAGTCATCTTGTCCACAATGAAAAAGGTACAGCCATTGTCACATGCTTTGCTAAAAGCTTAGTAAATTCTACGTATAGCATTTTCCCAACCTACGTGAGTAGTAATCCTGTCAAAAAAGGAAGTGAGATTAGTTTGACAAGACCTTTACTTAATGAAGTCGCACTGCTTCCTTATAATCACTGCTTCCCTTTCCAAATCCTCACCAACCAACCCTCTGAAAATGTAATTTAAAGAATGACTCCAGGGGAAGAGATGAGAAGAAAAATGCACCCCTCTCTCCCCACTGGTACAAGTGGAAGACTGTGGGTATGGACCACTGGGCGCACTGTTAGACTCAGCATGTTGAATGATCTTACTGTGCCAAATGGGTCTCGGAAATGCAGCCAAACTGACTCAGTGATACAGGTGCTTCTGCAGACAAGGCCTTCTACATTCTTCATGAGACAATTTATTCGCAAGGTAATGAAGCTTAAGCAACAACAAACAGGTCTCACAGTTTAGCGGGTAATCTGTTCTTTGCTCTCTCTCTCTCTCTCCATTTCTTCCCTCCTTCCCTGGACCTGGGCAATAAATCCTTATGAAAATGCCAGATTATCACAGTTGAAGAAGTTTCATCAATGTCATTCCAGATCGAATCTCAGAAAATCCTGCCCTTTAAAGGATGCCATTTTCTGGTGGCTCTGGCCTCTGAGTGGGTGGGAAGAAAGGGAAAATGCCGGCAATTTTCCTCGGTAGATGGGCAGCTGTCTGCCTCTGTTAATTAGGTGACAGGAAGAGAGAAGCTGACACAGTTCAAACAAGGTGAGAAGGGCTGACCAACATTCTCAAAATTCAGTGGTTTCAGGCAGCAGCGAGCCGTTAAGAGCTGCTGAAATAGCGGAGACACTACAGCACACTGGTGCTTATTTTTAGACACTCTTATGGCTAAAAAATTCCAACTCTGTCTGAGCCAGAAAGGTGTGATCAAAGTTGGGATACTTACCTCACTGTCAAGATTCAAGCTTTTAGCATTATCCCAAAAGGAATCCGCCTCAAAGATCATGAGAGTCTGGCCTCTAGACTCAGTGTGGGATGCAGGCCAAGTCAGTGAACCTCCCTGAAACTTACTTTACACATCTGGAGAGTGTGGATGTTAATATTTCCCTACTTTTCAAAGGTTATGGCGGGAGAGGGAAAACGTGATTGCTTTGCAAACTTTGGGGACCTAGAAAAAGGCAAGTTATTCAAGAGCTGTTCCTCAACAGATAAATGGTCAAAGAACATCAACAGTCAGTTTTCAAAGGAAGAATTCGTGCTGTCAACAACATGTAAAAGTGAGTCAGTAATGACTAGAGACAGGCACATTACAGCAAATCGGATGTTCTTCCTTATACTCATCAGACTGACACAGATGACGGAATCTGAACATCCCAGTTGTTGGAGAGACTAAAGAAAAGGCACATGTGGTTGTACACATGGTCGGGGGCACCATGAACTTGCTCTAGATATTCTGGAAAGTAGCCTCCACATTTGCTAAACCATGCATATCCTGCAACCCAGTTATACAGCTCCTATGCCTATACCCCAAAAAGGTCAGTGAAAGAGGGAAAGGACCCTAATGCAAAGAAATGTTTAGGACAGCCTTTCCGTGGTAGCCAAGAATTCAAAACTAAGGGAGGACGGTGTCTATTGAAGAACGGCTGGACAAATTGTAATAAATGATGAGAGTTTCTGAGAAATCTGGGAAGACCAACATGAACTGGTAAGAGTACAATGAGCAGTCATTTATCTAAGAACACTGTAAAGAAAAGCAAATTTAAAAGGCTTGAGGCCTCTGACCCAAACAGCTCCAGAGAAATGATGATGAAGCAGGGTTCCTGCCTCTTTATGGAGGGGACCGATTCAACATGCAGAACAAAACACACCTTTTCAGACTCAACTATGTGGGAAGGTGCTTTTGGGGCCGTGTTGCTTTGTTTTAGGAGCTAGCAGAAGATGCCTGGGTGGGAATGTAAAGAGGAACAGGGAAAGAGAAACAAAAAAAAAAAAGGAAAAGAAAGCTGGTTTATTGAGCCCCCCCCCTTTTTTTTTTTTTTAGAAATTCAGGAAAGAGAACTGAAGGAGGGCCCAAAAGAAGCCCTGAGGCAGGAATGAGTGAATAGAGCAGTTATCAACCAGTTCTAAAATACTAAGCTTTTCCATGAGATTAGCAAGAAAAACATTGCCAAGTATTTTCCTCAAATCTAGGGAAAGGGGATGGAGTGTAAGGGAAAGGGAGGACTGAGCTGAGCTCTGATCCCAGCTCAGTCACCTACCATCCCACTCTGGTGACCCTGAGCATGACTTCACTGCCTCCCATCTTCTGCTGTGGATGGGGAGGGGCAGAGCAGATGACTTCTCCTGTCCCTTCCAGCTCTAAATCTATTTAGATTGGTCATTTTTATATCCACAGGGTCCCTCAGACTGGCTCCCTTCTCTCCACTCCCATGGCCACCACCCGAGGGCAGGCCCTTAGCACCCAGCACCTACTGAATAGCTTCCTAATGAGGCTTCCTTCCTCTCCTCCAGATGTCAGCAAAAAGGAATTTTCTTTCAGGGAGATCCTGACCTCCCACGTGTGTCTGTCTGTCTCTCACACACTACACAAACACACACACACACACACACACACACACACACTCCATGAATGCCAGTGGCTCCTACCACTCCAAGATTAAATCTAAACTCTTCTGTCTGGCATTTAAAGCTCTTCACAACCTGGCTCCTTCCTATCTTTCCAGTCTTATTACATATTATTTCCCTCCATGAACTCAGTGGACTGGCCATACTGACCTACTTCCTGTTCCTCACACTTGACATTCCATCTCCCATCTCCACACTTTTGCACTGGCAGTGCCCCATGTTGGAATGCCCTCCCTCCTCACAGCTGTCTTGGAATCCCAGTCATCTTTCCTGGTCCTGCTAGTTGCCAGTGCTTTCCCTTTTGAAGTGCTAGGTCCTGTTTAGTGTGAATGATCCATCCCCTAAAATGCTATTCAAATTTGTGTTATTCCAAGTTAGTTTGCAAAATATGATTATGGGTTCCAGCCCAATGGAGCCGCAGAGCACATTTAAATGAGCCACCTCCAAGATGACTTGCTCTGTCCTGATCAGGATTTGGTCTCCATCTACTCCATGTGTCTCTTGTGTGTTGACTCTTTCGGGAAATGTACAATAGTATCCCATAATAGCAGGATATACCCTAGGATTTTTTAAAGAACAGACTACGCCCTGCGAGGGCAGGAACTGTTTGGACGCTGAACGTTTCCTACAAGCCGAGGTCTTCTAGAGCAAAAGTTTTGATACTTTCTTGCAATATGATGCTTGATCTTGTAACAAGAAAACGGATACTTTTTGTTACTCAGCGACTCTAAAGGTCTGGAGACCCCCCCCCCCCCCACCCCACCCCGGCTGGCAGAACCAGGGACGCTGCTTCTGAGACGCATCCCTGGAGCTGCCCACAGGAGGCTGGAGCCTGCCCTCGAGGAGCCCCTCCGGACCGACGACCAGGTGTGAAGGGAGAGGAGGGGGGAGGTCCGGCCGGGCCCAGCAGGAGCAGCCCGCGGCCTGCGGCCTGGAATGCCGGGCTCCATGGCCAGCAGGGGCCCCTCCCCTGGCCGGGCAGGGTGCTTTGGTCTTTCGGAGGCCAGGTTAAAGGCCCCTCCCCTGGCTCGGCGCTTCCGGGCGGGCCGCCCTTCGGGTTCGCGGTCGCTGCTCCTTTCACCTTTGACCCCTCCTCCACGGTGGGAACCCCAGCTCCTGACTGCTCCGTGTGTGTGTGTGTGTGTGTGTGTGTGTGTGTGTGTGTGTGTGTGTCTCCCATGTGCGTAGAGGCCGCCCAAGCCCCACTCAACGCATACAGGAAACAGGCGAAGGGGGAGCCCCCAACCCTCCCCAGCCCCGGCAGCCCTAGGCAGCCAGAGGCGAAAGGCCGAACTTCGGATCGTCCCCAGAGGCTCCGGGACTCCTCGGGAGGGGAGGGCTGGAGGGGAGGCAAGAGGGGAGGACGCCCCCGAGCCCGCCCCAGTTCCGGGCCCCGCCGCGCCTCACCGCATCCCCGGGGCCGCCCCGCTCCTCCTCCGCAGGCCGCCGCCTCAGGCCAGACAGTGCGCCTTGCTCCATGCGCTTGGGCCGGAGCCCGCCGGGCCTGGGCGCCGCCCTCTCCTGGCCGCCGCCCTCTCCTGGCCCTGCCCTCCATCCCTCCTGGCCACGCCCCTAGCCCCGCCCCTCATCGACCTCCAGTTTCTTGCGCCGCGCCGCGCCCCCGAGGCTCCTCCCACCTGGCTGCGCGTGCCCCCTTCAGGCCCCACCCCCACGTGCCAGAGGCGGGGCCAGCGCCCTCGGGGTCCAATGGCAGAGGGCGAGGCTGGGTCCCGGTCACTACCGGCCCCTCTTGGCGTGAACCTCCTTGGGGGCTGCTGGGAGGGGCGAAGACCTCTAGCCTGACCCCACCCAGCCGGGCACATAGCTGTGTTGACTTTGAAGGCTAGCACCTGCTACCTGCTGGTCACCTGGGCGAGCCCCGCCCCTTCCGTGCGGCTCAGCGCTGCTGGGCATCCCTGGGGACCAGGCACGCCCTCCTCTAAGCAGGGCAGCCGCCTTCTCTCTCCCTGAAATAGGGGGTGTTGGGACCGATGGCCATAAGCAGCCTTGAAGGACTCTTTCCCCATCCTCATCTGCGCTTTGCTGTAGCAAAGCTTTCCAGCCAGCCTTTCCTAGTATTCTGGGACCCTCCCGGGCCCAGAAAAGATTTAGTAAGTGATTTGACTCCCTGCTGGACCTCCCAGCGGGTGGGAAGGTCCAAGAAGCCCTTCCCCATTCTCATCCTCACCAAGTTTAAGTCAAGTGAGAACTTTCTGTCAGTCCTCTCCTTCCCCTCTTTATCTCCATCTTCTTTCTAGTCTCGCGTGTGTAACCACCTACTGCTTTTTAGGACTACAGAGGTGGACGGGTGCTCCCGGTGCTGAAAAAACAGCCTCAACTAGAGCGGGGAAGAAATGACCCGGCCAAAGTCACACAGGTCGTTTATGGCAGAGCAGAGACTAGAACCTGGGTCCCTGGATCTCCCGTACAGTGCACCTTTTGCCATGCTGTACTGGTCTTCCCCACACTCCCTACCTCTCAACCATCTGTGGGCATTTTAAATATGTGGTGATACTAGTTGCCCCACGGTGTAGGCGGACATGAGGCTGTGGCCCTAGAACATAAACTTCTTGAGGGAAGGGCTTGTTTCCTTTTTGTCTTTGTTCCTAAATGTACATAGGGTATGGCATGTAGGAGGTGCCTAACGGTGGTTGAAATGAGTTGTTTTGTGGACAGTGGGACTGGGGGTATAATTCAGCCTTGGAAGCTGCAGTTTTGTAGGGAACATCAGCTAATTTGGGGAAACAAGGGTTTGCCAATTGCCTTGTGGGGCCTTCTGTAGGGTTGATAAGCCGGTGACCAAGGGTTGCCCTCTGGCCTGGCTCTGCTTTGCTGTGGATGTTATGCTGGCTATGGTCTTCCTCCTTCCTCCTTATCACAGTGTGGGCGTCAGCACAGGCAACTGTGGCTGTTTATCCTGGAGAAGAGATGTCTGGGTGCAGACAGAACCAGGGTCTGCCAAAGCTAAGGAGAAAGGGGTGGAGCAGGATACTAAAGGTGTAACCTCAGAAGAGTAAGTGGAGTGGTGGGTTGATTCTCTTTCCTCTCAGAAGGTGGCCATAAGCCAACCAGCATTTATTAAATGCCTGTTGGATGCCAGGCACTGTGCTAAGCACAGATTCCCTCCTTGCCCCCATCCACCCACCCATGCTCCCCCCTTTGAAGGAGGTATCAGCCCTCACCTCTAAGCTGATCTCCTGTTGTGAGCTCAGCAGGAGGATTTCCTTAAAACTTTGGCCCTGGGAAGGATTTGCTTAGCATGCCATCTGTTCTTGGGCTGTGGTCAAACAAGCAGGTCATCTCCAATCTAACAGAGCTCAGAGCATGGTCAGGCAGTGGAAAGGCTTTCCCTCTTACTGAGAGTGCTCTCAGAGCCTTTAAGATGGAGTCTCTTTCTCGAGTCCTGGGTGTCTCTTCCTCAGTACTGCACTTTAGAAGTGTGTTTGTCACATGACCACTCTACTATGTCACCAGCTTGGATATAGACTCAGTGTGGTATAGTGGAAAGAGCCTGCGTTCAATTCCCACCCCCCAACTTCACAGCCATGTGGCCTTTAGCAAATAACTTTACCTATGTGAGGACTCAGTTCCCTCATCTGTAAAATCAGATGGTTTCCAACATCCTCTTTAGCTCCAGGGTCCTTGTATTTACAGTTGCCAGATTTCAGAATTCATTCAATATTATTGTCATTAGTCAACAAATAACTTAAAGCCTATAAAAATTTATTAATCTTCAACATGTTAAGCCCTGTGCTGGGTACTGTGGGTAGAAAGGCAAAAATTAAGTGTGCCTTCATGAAACATTCTGCCAGAGAAAACTGCATATATACAGACAAGTAATACGAAGCCTTTTGGAAGGAGAGCATGGGTGCTTGACTGAATGGAGGAATGAATGACCAGCCTTTATTAAGCCCTGGGTGCCAAGCACTGGGCACCAAGCCAGCCTCTGCCCTCCAGGGGTTCAAGTTCTAACGGGGTGAAGTGGGCTGGGGCTGGGGCAGGGGCAGTGTGCCCACATTGAGGAAGTTTCAGCCACAGGGCAGATGGAAACGTCCTGGGATCTTGAGGCTGCAGCAGCCTAGCAGGGGGTCAGACCATTTCTTTCATGTCATTTCCACTGATCAGATCATATATCCATTTCTGATGTGGAACACTTGATAGTACCAAGGCCTTGGGTGGTGAGCATTCCTTCCTGGGTCTTCAGTATTCTGGGTGGCACTTGGAGACAGCTGCCAGGTCATGTACCCCCAGGGATTGCTGCCCTGCACCCCCGTTTGGGTGGGTCTGTTATTCTCTGTCTCTTGGGCTTACCTGCCCTCTAGCAGCAGGTGGGAGAATGTTGGCCCAGGGTCCTGGGCTGTCTTTTCTGCGGCCTGAGAGGAGGTTTGGGGGTATCAAGGAAGGCTTTCCAGAGAACCTGACACGAGCTGAAACCTGAAGGAAGATCAATATTCTAAGAGGCAGATGGGAGGGGGCAGTGCATTCCAGGCATGGAGCACAGCCTGTCTAAAGGAAAAGGAGCCAGAGAGGACTCAAGTTTGGATGGAGCTAAGAAACCATTTGGATGGAACACAGTATGTGAGGGAGAGTGGAAAAGTGAGAGAAAGCTGAAAAGGCCCCTGAAATCTCTATCCCAAAGGACCTGAAACCAGCCTGAGGAATCTGCATTTCTTCCCACAGGCTCTGGGGAGCCAAGAGGAAGATGATTGTTCTGCAGTGATGTCGAGGACTGATTGTAGAGAGGAAAGACTAGCTGGGAAGACCAATTAGGAGGCGAGAGATGACCGGTGCTTGCCAGAGCATTATGGATGTGAATAGAGCCCACATCTGAGGATGCTGCTCCATGATTCAAGCGGCTTCAGGGGCTTCTCATTGCCCTTAGGAGAAAATCCAGACTCTGAGCCCCAGACTCTCTGGTTGCAGACTGTCTTACTAAGCTCACCATCCTTCATTCTGCTTTGAACCAGTCAGACCCCGTGCTGCTCCTCTCAGTGATATTCTGCCTCCCACCTTCTCACCCAAGCTGTCCCCTGGTCCTCCTGGGACACCTTGCTGCCTTCAGAAGGCTGCTCCTTCAGGCGTTTCCTGAGTAATAATGCCCCTCCCTCCAGCCCCAGACCATTTACCCTCCATGTCCTTCTTTGGGCACATGTGAGGGGAATGTAAGCTTCTTGAGGGCAGGAAGTGTTCCCGTCACTGGTATTCAGTACAGAGTCTGCCCCGTTTGCGTTTCTTTGGCTAGTGCACCTGCTGCTTCCCTCCTAGAATGGAAACTCCTGGAGAACTAGGGCTGGCTCTGGTTTCTGCTTTTCTTTTTCTGTCTTCCCCACCCCAAGGATGAGTGTGACTTAAGACTTAAAAGCCACATGGGATCTCCATGTCCCCTGCTGCTTAGCTCAGTCCTGGCAAAAGGGAAGTGCTCACCAACAGTTGATTGAACGGTGGCCCGATGGACAGTCTGGAACCAAGAGAGACCTTGGAGACCACCCCTGAGCCCTAAAGAGGTTCAGTGGATTGCCTGAGATTGCACGTGGTGTAAGGAAGGGGCAGGGCAGGATTTGAACACAGGTCTTGCTGACTCCCAGCTGAGCGCTTTCTCTGCTCTGCCAGGCTGCATCACATGTATAAAGAAGTATGGCTAAAATTATTCTAACAAGGTGGAGTTTGGACTCTTCACTAGGGTCCCCAGGCTGGTGTAGCTGCTTCCACTCACATTCTTCACAGGTTTGGTCCAGCAGGATACAACCTATCACCTGCAGCATTGCAGAAGTCAGACTTGAAAGGCACCTCAGTTCAGGGGTGTCCCACTCAAGCACCAGCCAGCAGTGCTCACCCTGCAACATTCCAGCCTCTGAAGACCTCAAGTGCCGAGTACTCTTCTGTGTTGGCATCAGTATCATGATTGGGACACTTTCTCTCACTTTGGTAGCATCCATCCAACTCAATCAGCCTCTGTGCAGCTCTCACACCTTGTTCCTGATTCTGCCTTCTGGACCAAACAGAAGGCGTTCTTTCCCATTTTTCCCGGAGACCCTTCAACTATTTAAAGAGAACTTTCATGAGCTCTCAGATTCTCCTCTTCCTCAGGCTCTTCAGCCAGTCTTCATACAGCACGAACCATTCCTAGAGAGCTTCCAGCTCACTGGCTTCCTTGACATGGCACCAGAAGCAAACACCACACTCCGGATGTGTTCCAGACATGCCAGGGTAGAGCAGAGCGTGGTGAGCCAGTAGTGACACTCATCCAAAATGCTCACCCTTTTGAGAATGCAGTGCAAACTCTCGTTGGCGACCGTGTCGCGAGGGTGACTTATGTTGAGATGAAAGTCTGTTAGCGTCTCCGTGTTTCCAGATGAATTACTTCTGGAACTCATCTTTACTTGTTACAGGAATCCAGGTGTAAGACTTTACATTTATTCCTATTCCATTTTCTCTTATTAGGTTCACTCTAGTCAGAGGAAGAAGTAGTGGATAGAAGACTGGAAATGTATGATAGGACTAGATCAGAAAAGTTTGGGTTGAAGAGGAAGAAAAAAATCAGGGCCTTGGTACCTTGAGGTACTGTGGCTGTAGACCACAGTATTCTGGTGTTTGATAAACCCAAAGATCTAAACTTTGGGGACAAGAACTCACTTTTCAACCAAAACTGCTGGAAAAACTGGAAAGTAATCTGGCAGAAATTAGGGATAGGGCAACATCCCTCACCATATACCCAGACAAGGTCAAATTGGGCACATGATTTAGATATAAAGTGTGATGCTATAAGCAAATTAGGAGATCAAGGCATAGTTTACCTGTCAGATCTATGGAGAAGGGACAAATTGGATAAAATGACAAAAAAAGAAAATGACAAATGATGGAGGGAGCGTAGAAAAATATGGATGGTGTAGGCTCAGAAGCACCGTGGGCAGAGTGCCAGAAGGGGGGTGTTTCTGGGTTTTTTGTTTGTTTGCAATATATATATATATATAATATGGAAATATGTTTTTCATGACTTTATATGTGTAATGAGTTTCATACCGCTTGTCTTCTCAATGGATGGAGAAGGGACTGGAAGAAGTGAGAAAAATTTGAAACTCAAAATTAAAAAAAAATGTAAAAACCCACTGCTCAGGGTGGAGCCAAGATGTCAGAGTAGAAGCCAGAACTTGCTTGAGCTCCCACTCCAACTACCTCCAATACCTGTAAAAAATGACTCTAAACCAGCAATTCTCAACCTGTGGGTTGTGACCCCTTTAGGGATTGAATGACTCTTTCACAGGGGTTGCCTAAGACCATTGGAAAACACATATTTCTGGTGGTCTTAGGAATCAGGACACTGCTCTTCTATCCATCTCCAGGCAGGTCTGCCCACATGCAGGTACACCCACATATGACTATTAAAGGGTCAGCAGCATTAGGAAGGTTGAGAACCACTGCTCTAAACAAATTTTAGAGCTGCAGAACCCACAAAGTGACAGAAAGAAACAAATCTCCTGTTGAAGGAAATCTAGTAAGCCAAGACAAAGGGTCTATCACACTGAACTGGGAGTAGAATGCAGTCCCACATTAGCTGCACCAGTCCAGACTAGAGTCACAGACTGGCTGGAGAAGACTTCAGGGACTGATTCACCGGCAGCTGTAGTAGTTTTGAGACTTCTTAACCTACAAACGCCCAAGAGAAAGTAAAAGATCAGTGTGGAACTCTGTCAGAACTGGGTTAGACAAGAGCCATTCATGTGCCTGCCCCCAGGGTGGAGGTGGCTGTAGCTGCACTGGCTGAGGTCGACAGCTGCCTCCTGAGCTCCAGGACTACAGATTGTAGGGAGACTGAACAACTGCCAGAGGGCAATTTTAGGAATCTCTTGCTTTGCCCTGCTTGGATCTGGGTCACAGCCTTGGGTAGCAGTCCTAGGGTGAGGAGTGTTAGCATGTCACAATTTGTTGAGGCTGTGGAAAGGGAGTCTTTCTCACAGTCTGGAGGTAGGTACCCAGAATAAATTCTGAAAACAGCTGTGAAAAACCCCAGAAATTTGGGACACAGCTCTCTCCACTCTGGAAGCAGAGTCCTACTATGGCAAAGAGCTCCAAAGTCTCAAGTAATTGGCAGGCAAGATGAGCAAACAGAGAAAGTGAAATCAAACTACAGAATCTTTTTTTTTTTTGGAGACAAATACTATCAAAACATAGAACCAAAAGAAGATAACAAAGACAAAACTCCTGCATCAAAAGCTTCCAAGAAAGTATAACTGGTCACAGACCATGGAGGAGCTCAAGAAGGATTCTGAAAATCAAGTAAGAGAAATAGAGGAAATTGGGGAGAGAAATGAGAATGATGCAAGAAAATCATGAAAAGAGAGTCAACAGCCTGCTAAAGGAGATCAAAAAAATACTGAAGAAAATAACACCCTAAAAATAGACTAAGTCAAATGGCAAAAGAGGCCCAAAAATCCAATGAGGAGAAGAATGCATTAAACAGCTGAATTTTCCAGATGGAAAAGAAATTTCAAAAACTCACTGAAGAGAATAATTCCGTCAAAATTAGATTGGAGCAAATGGAAGCTAATGCCTTTATGAGAAATCGAGATGCTATAAAGCAGATCCAAACAAATAAAAAAAATAGAAGGCAATGTGAAATATCTCATTGGAAAAAACAACTGACCTGGAAAACAGATCCAGGAGAGATAATTTAAAAATTGTTGGACCGCCTGAAAGCCATGATCAAAAAGAGAGCATAGACATCATCTTTCAAGAAATTCTCAAGGAAAACTTCCCTGATATTCTAGAACCAGAGGGCAAAATAAAACTTGAAGGAATTCACCCATCACCTCCTGAAAAAGATCCCCAAAAGAAAACTCCTAGGAATATCACAGCCAAATTCCAGAGTTCCCAGGTTGAGGAGAAAATACTGCAAGCAGTCAGGAAGAAACAATTTGAGTACTGTAGAAACACAATCAGGATAACACAGGATCTAGCAACTTCTATATTAATGGATCAGAGGGGCTTGGAATATTATATTCTGGAGGTCAAAGGATCTGGGATTAAAACCAAGAATCACTTACCCAGCAAAACTGAGTATAATGTTTCAGGGAAAATATGGTCATTCAATGAAACAGAGAACTTTCAAGCATTCTTACTGAAAAAACTAGAGCTAAACAGAAAATCTGACTTTCAAATACAAGAAGCAAGAGAAGAATGAGAAGGTAAACAGGAAAAAGAAATCAGAAGGAACTTATTAAAGTTGAACTATTTACATTCCTACATGGAAAAATGATATTTGTAACTCATGAGACTTTTCTCAGTATGAAGATAGTTGAAGAGAGTATATATGTGTATATATGTATGCATACATGTATGTATGTATAGGTGGGCATATGTATATATGTGCATGTATAGTATATATGTGTACATGTATACATAGACAGAGGGTACAGGATAAGTTGAATATGAAGGGATGATATCTGAAAAATAAAATTAAGAGGTGACAGAGAAACATATTGGGAGAAGGAGAAAGGGAGAAATAGGATAGGGTAAATTATAAATAAGGTAAATTATCTCATATAAAAGAGGCAAGAGAAAGTGGTTACAATGGAGGGGAGGAGCAGGAAGGTGAAAGGGAATGAGTCAACCTTACTCTCAATGGATTTAGCTTAATGAGGGAATTACATGCAGACTCAATGGAGTATCTTACTCTACAGGAAAGGAAGGAGTAAGGGGATAAGAGGGGGGTGATAGAAGGGAGGGCAGATTGGGGGAGTAGTCGGAAGCAAACCCTTTTGAAAAGGGACAGGGTCAAAGGAGAAAACAGAATAAATAGGGGACAGGCTAGGATGGAGGGAAATATAGTCTTTAACAACATGACTGTTATGGAAATGATTGCATATTCCCATCTTGTTGCAGCACAATTTATTCCAGATCATGTATTTTTTAATGATATAAACTAGTGTAGGATTTCCTGAAGTATAATGTTCATTTGGGGTAAGGCAGATCTTTCTAGCTGGGAGATGCCATTGGGAAATTTCAAAGCAAGAAGCTTCCTGTCTTTGTCATTTCAAGCCAAGTTTCCTGGATTCCTCTGTTTGCTACTGTTGTGTGTAAGGGAGTGCTGCAGGAATTAGCAGAGAGACAGAGCTATTGGATTGGAGCCTGTTTTGTGATGCTGACTGGTGGGCTACAGATTTGGACAAGACTGCACAGGGGCTGCACCTCCGTGCTGAACCAGAACCCCTGCCCTGGTCTAAATTGGCAACTTCAGCACTAAATGCTTCAGCTTGTAGAAAACACAGGGATTGTTCAGAATTCTCTCTTTTATATACTTCCTAAGAATCATTGTTAGCAGAAAACAACAAGCAGGAAGCCAAGGTATGTTCTAAAATGAATCCCAGCTCCTATTTACATTCCTACAGTCAAACACTAATTGGGCTGATTGCCAATCTCTCTCGAACACTTTGTCCATATCCCTAATGCCCCGTGTCCCCAGTGTCATTCCAGCTGGGCAAAAAATGCCATTGTTAGCATGAGGTTTTATATCTCATTTAAGCTGTCCTTCTTTCCAAGCATCTGAAGTCAGGTTGGGAGTGTTATTTAATCCATTTGTTTGCATGTATTTTCATATAAATTATAGTAGGAATCTCTTCCCTCTCAGCTCTCGCCACATAGTAAGGGGGAAATACCATGTGGAGATATGACTGATGCTGCCTTAGTGTGGGGGGAGGGAGTAAAGAGGATTATAAATGACATGCTAGGTATAGAAAACAAGAAGACTTATCGAGGAGAAGGAAAACGCTCGCTCTCTTTGCGTGCAGGCTAAAGAAGGCATCACGAAGGATATATTGCTCGTCACCCAGTTTTTATTTCTAAGGTGTTTTTTTTATTAACCCCTTTTTATCAATCAAAATAAATTGATAGCCAGCAAGTACGACATAGAAGCTGGCTGAATTATAAAGCAGGCGTGCACACTTGCTAACAACTCATGAGCTCGGAGCAGCGTCAGATGAAAGAGAAATTTGAGGGAGTAAAGGGAATGTTCAATACTGGTGATGTTCTTAATGAAAAACAAAGAACACTGATATGGGGGGAAAAGTGGTTCAGGAAAAAAGAAGTTTAGATTTAGGCTTGCCATCCAGCTTGGGAGCAGACTGTTGGTTCCCAGGCTGGGCTTGTGACCAGACATTGCCGAGCAGTGTCACCGAGTATCCCTGTAACAGCATCAAAGAACCTCATTGGCAGTGCCAAGGGAGTTATGCCCAAGAAACCACAAAGCACAGGGCCATCAATGAAGACTGGGGAGAATCTTCAGAGGTGTTTGAATCCGTCTCCTCATTTTACAGAGGAGGGAGCCCAGGCCCAGAGATGGAATGATTTCCTCAGACTCAAGCAGGGAGTCAGAGCAGAATCAGGTTTGAGCCCAGGTCCTTGGACTCCAGGTCAGGGTCACTCTCCATTGTACTGTGAGGCATGGTGCTTAATGGTACAAACCAAGAGGAAATCAAGTTGTTGTTTATAAGAACTCATCTATGGGAAATGAAAGGCTTTATGGGACAGGCAAGCGTGTCAATGTCCTCGAGGGCAGCAAGAAAAGGAATTAGAAGTACCAGCTAAAGCAGTCCTTTCCTCCACTGGGTCAGATCTCAACATCTTCATTCCTTCCCTAGTCTTCATAGGAACCAAAAAAATCAGCCCTTTGTGGCTTACCAGTGTTGTGCTTGTTGGCTATCGATTTACCTGGAGATAAACCTTGGTAAGCTTAGCTCGGCTGTTCCTGGGTCACACCACAGACAGGCCATCCTTTGTTGGGCTGGAAGAAGACAGTTCTTCCAACTCTCCACCTGATAGTTGTCCAAGGTACCAGAGAGGTCAAGAAGGATAAAGATGGAGAAAAGTCCATTAGATTTGGTGATTAAGAGATCATTGGTACCTTTGGACAAGCCAGTTTCAGTTGAATGATGAGTTCAAAACCTAGACTGGAGAGAATTCTGGAGAGGGAGGAAAGGAAGTGCAGGTGCCTGTGGTCTGTGGCTTTCTCTAGGTGTTAGACATAAAAGAGAGATAAGTGGCATTGTTTTAGAAACTTTGGTCCCTTGTATGACATTGAGATGCGGTCCTGTCTCTTCAGAGGCCTCTTGGGATTTCTGGAACTGCCAGCTCCCTACTCCAGCATGGACCAGGCTGGGACAGGCCTGGTGACTAAGGGCTCAGGGATGGCACCCTCTTGGCATTGAGGCCTACTTGGGGCCAAGGAAGTGCTGGGAAGTGGAAATCCTCTCTGACTCCCATTGAATTTGCAGAGCATGAAGCTAAGTGCTCTCTCCCCAAGGTTAAAGGGACTCTGTGGCCTCTTATGTTGGCTTAAGTAGGCTCTGGCCCTGAGACACCTCTTCTTTCCTCCACAACAAAGCTGTAACCAGGGCTGGGCAGCTGTAGTTATGCCTCAAGCTGCCAAAATTGGGAAGGGGCTGGCAGCATGTCTGAATCTTCAGTCACTCACTCACACACACACACACATGCACACTCATACTTGCATTCTCTCACACACACATGCATACTCACATGTACACTCACACTCGCATTCTCTCTCACACACACACACATGCACATTCCTCTAGCTTAGTTCATGGGGTCCTCTTCTAGCTCTCAAGTTCTCTTTCCCCAAATTCCCAGGTTCAAGCTTTTTGTCCTGGAGCGTAATGCAGGCTGGGAGCCCTAGGGCTCAGATCTGCAGTCCAGTGGAAGGCAGCTACAGTTCATCTGCCTGCAATCCTTTTGTTTAATTCTTTATCCCATCACCAGATTAAAAGAAAACAGCTAATATTGGTGGAGTGAATGTAAATCCTCCAAGAACTCCCTGGGTGGACTAAAGTTCAGGCCTGAAGTAAGTTTAAGAAGCTGACCAGGTTTAGACCTGGGGCTGCCTACAGGCAGTCTACCAGGCTTTGGTCTTCTTCCTTGAGAGGGATGGGGCTCCATGTATGAGGGAGTTCCAGCCCTCGGACCACCTTTGGAGGGGCCCAGGGTGTATCCCTTAGAGGTCTGCTTGTCTAAGGAGAAGATCAGGGGGAGCATTCATCTCAATCCACCGTCCCAATCTGCACTTTGGAAAACCTTGTGGTGGGTGGATCCTTTCAGAGTTGGCTCAAACCCAAATCCATTCTCCTTAGTTCCGTGTTATTTGCTTATTTCCAAGCCTCCCTCTAGAGTGCCCACAAGCTGCCCTGGGAGCTTCGGGCTGATGCTCCTGACTGGTCTAATTGGCTGCCTCCTTTGGAGGGTCGTGGGCCTGGTCAGCCACCCAATAGACTCCCCTGGAAGGAACATGCCTTCATAGGAAGCTGTCCATAGAAGCCATGCAGTGGGAGAACCTTTGAGGTGGGGACATTTACAGCCGGTAGTCAAATGCATCCACAAATGCAGGCCTGGAAGAACTCCAGTAAGACCAGAATGCTGAGGTCATTGGACCTTACTGAAAAAAATACAGAAAAGCATTAGAGATTGGCTTGTCTTCCTTAAGCAAATCAAAATGAAACAAAAGTGAGTCTTCCTTCCTCTACACACATGTATTCATGTGACATATTATGGAAAGGTCTAGAACAGTGGTTCTCAACCTGTGGGTCATGACCCCTTTAGGGATCAAACAACCCTTTCTCAGGGGTCACAGGGGTTGCCTAAGACCATCAGAAAACACATATTTCCAATGGTCTTAGGAACTGAGACACCACTCCTCTATCCGTCTGCCCACATGCAGATGTGTCCACATACAAGTATTAAAGGGTCGCGGCATTAGGCAGCTTGAGAACCACTGGTCTAGCATGTTTCCCTGTTTATCCGAGTTGCCGTAAAAATAAGCTGATTATGATGCAGCCAAATGGTCACAGTCTGGCTCCCCCCTCACAGTGGGGACAGGGGTGCTGGGGGTTCAACCCAGCACACATTTGTTAAGCCCCCATGTGGGTTCAGGCTCGGGCGCACAAAGACCAGGATGGAAACATCCTCCATCCTTGAGGTGGAACTCCAGAATTTGGGCCTTTGGTTTTTCTGGTAGCTACCTATCGTTGGAGCTGGCATGGATAACTGAACTGATCTTTAAGGTGTGTTGTTTGTGCACGTGTGTGTGTGTGTAGGGGGGTGATGCCATGGACCCTCCTTCCCTCTTTCTACGCCAATTTTCCCAATAATCACTGTTAACAGCGATAAAAACATCTGATGTTTGAGGAAGGCTTTATTCCTTCGTTTGCACAGACTGCCTCAGTGGAGCCTCCCAACAAATCTGCCAGGAAAGTGCTTTAGAATCCCCATTTTACAGAGGAGGCTCCATGTAGGCCCCCTGGGGTGTTGTCTAGGCCCATGGGGCATTAATGGATGAGTGGTGGGGTTGGAGTTAGGACAGGCCTGGGTGGCACCGGCTCCCACTGCCGACATTTACTGCCTGTGACAGAGACAAAGTCTCTTCAGCTCCTGAAGCCAGAGTTTCTTCATCTGTAGACTGGGTACAATAATACCAACCATATTATTACCTAGGCGGTTGTGAGGAGAATCTGAGATAATACAGGAGAGATGGGAAGGGTAAGGGCACGGGGCCCTCTCCGAGTCGGACACTGTGCTAAGAGCTCCCGATGCTCATTGCATCCTCTCGTTTGGCTCTCACAGCCACACTGGGAGCCAGGTGCTATTATGATCCGAATGTTAGAGTTGAGGAAGCTGAGGAGAACGGGTGAAGTGACTTTGCCAGAGTCAAACAGCTAGCAGGGCCTGAAGCTAGATTTGAACACAGGTCTTGCCGACTCCAGGCCCCAAGCTACATCTCCGGCTGCTATATTAATACCAGTTACCAGCCTGGGGGTCATACAAAACTCAGCTAGCACACAGCCTGCCCGCGCGGGGCAGGCGGGTGTGATGGGGGAGGTGGCCACCTTCTCCCTTTCGTTTCTTCCCTCCCTGCACCTTCAGGGGCTGCCTGCTGCCTATGTGAAAGGTACCACGCTGGCATCCACGGAGGACAATGACGTCACCCCTACTCATCTTCCTACCCATCCTCGTGTTGGTTTAGTCCAATTGGGAAGGTAGGGCCGCCCCGACATGATCATAGGCCAGAGACTAGAAAGGACCTTAAATGTAGTCGAGTCCAGCCCTGGGTCCTCTTATACAGATGAGGAAACTGGGACATAAGGTTTGAACTCAGCCCCCCCCAAAATTAAAGGACTCTTTCCACTCTAACAGCTGTCATGACCCCCTTGACGACCAGATCAACATGTCAGAATGGGGGTGTAGGGAATGCAGGTGGTGACAAGGCCAGAAGAGCGAGGTCAGTACCCTGGGGACGTGTGAGAGGGGCTGGACAAGGCGTCTCCAGAAGGCAGAAAGGTCAAGTTTAAGGAGAAAAATCAAAAAGCAAACAAAAAACATACTCTGATGATACTCTACTGGTGTGAACACTCTGTTCTTTTTCCTGAAAACAGCCTTAGCTTTTTCAACAGGAAAAAAACAAGGTGTGTGTTTACAGTAGATTAGGAAAGCACTGGGTTTCTGTGACTTGGAATCACAGCCTTTCTCAATGTAATAAAGAAAGGACTCAACAAAGGATGCTTCGCCCTCCGCCTGAAGAAGCTGCTGACGCCATCTACAGCCTACGAGCTCTCTCTACAATCCACACCATTAGCGTTGGAGTAGGGGGGCATGTCACAGGATCAAAGGCTCCTAGACCTGAAATACTAAAGGTACCCACTCTAAACTGATTCCAATAGATGATTTTTGCCCCCTAGGGAGCGTGGTGATTGAGTTAGGAGTATTCCGACCCCAGCCTGGAGATACTCCTTGGCATTATGCTGGGTTGTCTCATTACTCCCCAGATTATTTTAGAAAGCTTCTATCTACCCAGGTATGTTCCAGGAACAGTGTAACCATGTCCCAGTGAAGCTTCCAGATACAATGCTCTTCTTCTGAAAGGAAATAGAATTTTTTTCACTGGAAAGAAGAATGCCAAGATGAAGTATGTCCTGAAATCTATTTTACAAATAAACTTGCACATAAATTTTCCATTCACTGCTTTGAAATTTTTTTTTCACTTTCTGAGGGGCTGTCAGACATCCCCAATAAACAGTAAGCCTTATTTAGTTTACTGGATATGTAATTCTTCTTTTCTTTGAAAATAATTATTTTTCAGGCAAGTGCAGCAAAAATACTACCAATAAAAATCTTGCTATGACAGCATAAACCACATTTATGGCAAACATATACATACAGGTCTTCTAATAAAAGCAATTCTTTGTCACGGAGCCAACAGAGGAAATTGTGGTCCTTGTGTTTTTTGATCCAAAGTTCAGGACTCATGAATGTTATGAGAAGAAGCTAAACAAAATATCTCCCTTTCCGGGTCAGTGACTGATTCTGGGGGCTAAGATCTGATCTCAGTAACCAGAACTGTCAGAGTGTAATGATGGCCAAGAATAAGTTGGAGGCAGCTTGCGAATTGGGATAGACATTGCCAATTATGGATTGATCTAAAGAAATTGGGAGAGATGTGTTTACTTATTATGTCCATTAAAAAAAAAAATCTGCAGTTGAGTCTAATCAGCAACCAGACCAAAGAAGCCTGTGTTTCCAGTGCCTTGTGTCTGAGAAGGCATTCCTACATACAGAATGTCAGTCCCAGCTTCTCTGCTGCCCCGAGTGTGCACCCTCCTGGTCTTACCTTCACTATTCTCCATCTCTGTCCCCATCTTTCTTCTTGTATATTTGCAGCCGAACACTTCCCGTGTTCTCTGCTTCTACCCCTCTTTGTTTGGTGTTACTACAAAGAAGTCTTTCCCAGATCTTTATATTCTCTTTACTTCACGGTGCAATAGGACTGCCTTCCACTCTTAGGCCAGAGTTCATCCAACTGTTCACCAACAGGTGGGTCATGTCTATTTTAGAGCTGAGGAAAAAGACTCCAGAAATGATCAATAATAGATCCTGGCATCTGGCCCTCTGACCTCCCTGACCTTCGAGGGCCGGTCTTTCCTGACCCTTGGGTTTCATACTTTATTAACTTTGCTGTGGCCCCCCATCTATTACGAAAGCTGAACTGTATTTCGCTCCATCCTATCCCGCCCCCCACTTGTTCTATTTTGTCCTTTGACCCTGTCTGTTTTCAAAAGTGTGTGCTTCTAACTACCCCCCTCCAATCTGCCCTTCCTTCTTTTATCTCTCCTCTTTTCCCCTTCCCCCTATTCTCCTGGAGGGTAAGATACCCAATGGAATGTGCATGTTATTTCCTCCTTAAGCCACATTCAGTGAGAATAAGGTTGTCCCATTCCCTTTCAGCTTCCTGCTCTTCCCGGGCATTGTAACATTCTCTCTTGCCTCTTTTATATGACACTTTGCCCTAATCCATCTCTCCCTTTCTCCTTCTCCCAATAACTTCCTCTCTCGCCTCTTTATTTTATTTTTTAGATATTGTCTCTTCCTATTCAGCTGATCCTGTGCCCTCCAAATATACAGGCACACACATATACACACACTCACACATACATGTATATTCCCTTCAACTATCCTCATACTGAGGAAAGTCTCGTGAGTTATAATTATTGTTTTCCCATGTAGGAATGTAAATAGTTCAACTTTAATAAGTTCCTTATGATTTCTTTTTCCTGTTTACCTTCTCATTCTTCTCTTGCTTCTTATATTTGAAAGTCAAATTTTCTGTTCAGCTCTGGTTTTTTCATCAAGAATGCTTGAAAGTCAGGGTAGCTGGGTGGCGCAGTGAAAAGAGCACTGGGCCTGGAGTCAGGAGGACCTAAGTTCAAATGTGGCCTCAGACACTTAACACTTACTAGCCGTGTGACCTTGGGCAAGTCACATAACCTCAATTGCCCTCCGAAAAGCAAAAACAAACAAAACAACAAAAAAATGAATGCTTGAAAGTCCTCTATTTCACTGAATGACCATATTTTCCCCTGAAACATCATACTCAGTTTTGCTGGGTAGGTAATTCTTGGTTTTAATTCTAGCCCCATTTGACCTCCAGAATATCATATTCCAAGCCCTCTGATCCCTTAATGTAGAAGCTGCTAGATCCTAGTTTCTACAATACTCAAATTGTTTCTTCCTGACTGCTTGTAATATTTTCTCCTTGACCTGGGAACTCTGGAATTTGGCTATAATATTCCTAGGAGTTTTCTTTCTAGGATCTTTTTCAAGAGGTGATTGGTGAAATCTTTCAATTTCTATTTTGCCCTCTGGTTCTAGACTATCAGGGCAATTTTTCTGGAGAATTTCTTGAAGGATAATGGTTCTTTCTTTTAAATCATGACTTTTAGGTAGTTCAATAATTTTTAAATGATTTCTCCTGGATCTATTTTCCAGGTCAGTGGCTTTTCCAATGAGCTATTTCACATTCCCTTGTATTTTTTCATTTGTTTGGATCTGTTTTTATAACATCTTGATTTCTCAAAAAGTCATTAGCTTCCATTTGCTTCAGTCTAATTTTGAAGGCATTATTTTCTTCAGTGAGGTTTTGAAATTCCTTTTCCATTTGGGCACTTCAACTTTTTAAGGCCTTCTCCTCATTGGCTTTTTGGGCCTCTTTTGCCATTTCAGTTAGTCTATTTTTTAGGGTGTTATTTTCTTCAGTATTTTTTTGGGTCTCCTTAGCAGGCTGTTGACTTGCTTTTCATGATTTTCTTGCATCATTCTCATTTCTCTCCCCAATTTCCTTTACTTCTTTTACTTGGTTTTCAAAATCCTTCTTGAGCCCCTCCATGGCTTATAACTAGTTCATATTTTTTTGGAAGCTTTGGATGCAGGAGTTTTTGGCTTTTTTGCCTTCTTTTTGTTCCATGTTTTGATCCTCTTTGTCCCCCAAAAAGGATTCTATGGTCTGATAGCACTTCCTTTGCTTGTTCATCTTGCCAGCCAATTACTTGATTTTTGATCTCTTTGCCATGGCAGAGCTCTGCTTCCTGAGTGGAGACAGTGGTGTTCCAAATTGCCGGGGTCTTCTCAGTTGTCAGAACTATGAGGAGAGTGCCTTCTCTACAGCTTCAACAAGTTCTGACATGCTAGTGCTCCTCACCCTAGGACCACCACCCAAGACTGCAACCCAGATCCAAGCAGATCAAAGCAAGAGTGATTACCCTCTGAATGTTTGCTTGGTTCCCCTACAATCTGCAGGCCAGGAGCTCCAGAGGCAGCCATGCCATAGCAACTGTAGCCACTGTGCCTCTGCCTCCTCTCACCCCAGGAGCAGGGGCCTGAATGGCTCTTTTCCACCCAGTTCCAACAGAGTTCCCTACTGATCTTTTACTTTCTCTTTGGTGTTTTTTGGGTTGAGAAGTCTGGAAACCACCACAGTTGCTGGTGATTTACTCTCCTGAAGTGTGTTCCAGCAGGTCTGTGCCACTGGTCAGTGCTGCCCTGGGTCTGGGCCCATGCATTTCATGCAGGGCTGCTCAGCCCCCAGCCCTGTGTGATAGACTCTTCCTGTTGGCCTGCCAGGCTGCCTTCAGCAGGAGATTTGTTCCTCTCTGTCACTTTGTGGGTTCTGTAGCTCTATAATTTGTTTGTCATATTTTACAGGTATTGGAGGTGGTTGGAGCAGGAGCTGAAGCAAGTTTCTGCTCTTACTCCACCCTCCATAATACCCCCTATCTATTGCTAACCTCATAGTGGTGTTCTTGATACTCCGAACTGAAGAGGGATAATCCTTGACTTGGAAATATTTCTGACCTTGCCATCCTTGCCTTCCAAACCCATTGTCTTCACCTCCTTCTTGGGTTACTGGGTTTCCTGGGCAGCTTTGAGAGGCTAAAGCTATTAGGTCTGTCCTGGATGCCCCTCCATCAGCCCCAGGTACTTACAGGATGGTGCTTAGGGCTAACAGTGATGGGGCATGTCAGGGGCTGGTCTCCAGGTGCTTGCTGCCTGTGTTCTCTCGGCCCTGGTGCTAATGGACTCACTGTTGAGCACAGTGTTAACAAATTCCTTGTGGAGACACTCTTGCTCATTTATGCTTTTTATAGTGGCTAGAGAAGATGTTATCTCAGCTTGAGAACAGAAATTAAAATATGTTTCCTTCAGGTGCAAATCCGCTGCACTTACTGCTGGCCTGCTTCTCCGCAGGGGGTTCTGTTAATCTGGAAAGAGGGAAATTCTGAAAGAAATTAATGCTCTCCAGTCGAGATGATTCTCTACTGGTCTTTGGGGGAGGAGTACTTGCTTAGAGAGAGGAAATGGTGGCTATCGGATCAAAATGGCCAGGCTTTCCCCTGTCCTTGGAGCCTTCTTCCTTGGCCCTCCCACTCCTGAGTGTGATGCCTCAGGCCATCAGCCCCGAGATCTATTCTCCTGGTTCACACTTCTCATAGGGGTTGGAAGAGATCTGGAAGATCTGACCTAAACCTAGGAGGCAGGTTTCAGCCAATGCCTTTTGTCAATGCTTTAATCAACACTTGGAGTTTTATTTATTTTTTTTTTAACTTTCTGTAATGTTTTAGGGGAAATCTTGTTTGCCAATGAAGGCAAACCTGAGACAGCAGAAATTACTTTAAGGTTCAAATTGTGGAATAATGTACAATTCCCTGAATTTGGAGTCAGAAGACAGGATTTCTTACCCATACTGGCAGCCAAGTGGTGCAGTGCACAGAGAGACAGCTAGCTAGAGAAATGAGTTTGACTCCAGCCTTAGACACTCACTACCTGTGGGATCCTGGGCAAGTCAGTTCACCTCTACCAGCCTGTTTCCTCATCTGTAAAATGGGCATAATACTCACCTTTCTCTCCCAGGGTTACTGTGAAGAAAACATTCCTAAAGCACTTTGTCTATACACATGTGCACTGTTACTGTGGCTGTGTGACCTTGGATAATTCACTTTACTAGTCTGCATCTGTACAATGAACCGGAGAAAACCAGTCCAGTATTTCTGCCAAGAAAACCCCAGATGGGGTCAGGAGAGTCAGACATGACTACAGTGACCAAGCCACAACCACAATGTATTCTCACCTAGAAAATGAGAACCACATGCCAGGGAGGCAGTGTAGTCTTGAAGTGTTCTGGGCATCTAGAGGCCATATTCGCATATTCCTTAGGCACCGGGCAAAGAGCCTCCTGTCACTCACAACCTGTGTGACCCTGGGCAAGTCACTGCCTCCATGTGGACCAACTGTAAAGGGAGGGAACTGAACCAGTGGCATCTCTGAGGTTCCTTCCAGCTGAACCCCAGATCCTCATGTTTGCTGGAAGGGGTTTCTATGGGCTAATGGAAAAAGGAGCTGAGCTAATGACTTCAAACACTTGGCACATTTATATGTCATTTGAATGGTCAAAGGGTAGCTAGGTGGCTCAGTGGATAGGGCCCGAGCCTGAAGTTGGGAAGACTCATCTTGCTGAGTTCAAATCTGACATCAGACACCAGCTGTGTGACCCTGGGCAAGTCACTTAATCTAGTTTGCCTCTGTTTCCTCATCTGTAAAATGAGCTGGAGAAGGAAGCGGCCAATCATTCTAGGACTTTTGACAAGAAAACCGCAGACGAGGTCATGGCACAAGTCCTCTTCCACCCTAGCCCCAGGCCCAGTCTTTCCTCTCTGGCTCCCTAGGCCCCCTCATCCTTCTCTAGCTCCCTGCTCATCTGCATCTCCAGACCTCTGCTCTCTCCAACCAGAGTGATGGTCCCAATTCTCCCAATACAACACTGGCTCTTGGACTTGGCCTAGCTTTGGGAGTTGATGAGAATTCCATGCTTGGAGAGATTCACCAAAAAATTGGACCCTGTGGAGCAAAGATGTCTGAACCTGCCCACAGAGGCATTTAATTCAAAGTGTCACATAGTCTTCTAGTGGGGGCAGGAGACTGAGGGAATAGAAACGGGAAGCCAGAAGCCTGAGGGTGCTTACAAATGGGGTCACCCTACTGACAGACCAGATAGTAACTGGCTCCTTTGAACACCAGCAATCCTCCTTCCCTAATGTCAGGCTTTCAAGGTGTTCTGAGCTACTGAGCACTAACTGGGTGATTAGGGTGAGGTACAAAAGCCGTATATAAATGTTAACACTTCAGCCAAACCCCTTTCATAGTAAGATTTTTTGGAAAGACTGGGAACATGGCAAGGGACTGGTATCATCTCCACACTCCCCTACAAGCCAAAGCAAGCCCTTTGTCAGACCTGGGGTCACCTACAACCTGTGTCCTGACCCCCAACTCGGGCCTCTGTTCAAGGACAATATTGAACACAACGCCTAGTATACAGACAGCGTCTAATAAAGTGCTCGTTGTCTGACTGACTCTTTGGCATCTGCAGAAAGTGGCCGTCTGGCCTTTTTTGGAAGACGTCCAGTGAGAGGAGACCCTGGGAGACTCATTATCAGTAGTTTTCCATACTGCCCTGTCAGTTACACAGTGCCACAGGGAACTGGCATTCTTACAGTTACTTCTTTAAGCCAATGCAAACCATTGGCCGTTTCCTTTGCATCTCCAGGTCCTGGCATAAGCCCTCAACGTAGCGAGCTTTAAACAAGGGCTTGTGGAATCTACTTATGAAAGGCTAACACATCCACCCCAGGATGAGGGCACATTGTTCAGAGGAGGGAGCCTGGCAGCTGCTTGCTGAGGACCTGGGTTCAGGTCCTGCTTCCCAGACTAAGCCAAGCCCAGCAGAGATTTCTCCAGCACTCATGATGTACCAGGCATGCCAGGTTCTGGACTAAGCATTGGGAAGCCAAGCAGAAAAAAATTGTCAGGGGTCTTCCATGGTAATGGGGGAAGATACCCCATAAAAGAAGGGGAAAGAGAGGGGGGCAAGGGAAGTGGTAGGCAGGGCACAGTAGAGGAAGCCCCGCAGTGCAGCCTGGACAGGAACGAGATCCGGATGGCCCAGACACCTGCCATAATGGGGAGATCTCAGAGGTGCCAACCACTCAAGAGGAGGGAGAGGCTGTGGGGCAGAGGGAACTTAGAATGTGTGAATTCTAGGGCTGGAGTGAGGAGGATGCGGTCTCTTGGACTTGAGGGTCCAGTACAGTTCTAAATCTGTGATCCTATACCTTACAGAGATGTGCTCCTGGCCTCTTTAAATAGAGAACGACCCTGGAGAGTCAAATGTGACGGCACCATTTTAATATGGTTTATTGGTAAGCGAGGTTCTCTTTACACTTGCTCCTTGAAAACATCACACAGGCCCTTTCTGGCAGATGCCTGAGCACTCGTGTTCTTTCCTCAGCTCCCCCCACCCCCTTCACTCCCTTATCCCATAGAAATGTCTCTACAAGCCTGCTGCCTCCTGTCCTGACTGGATGACCACCAGCCCCTAGTCCTGATTTTCATCCATATCCGTCTGTCCCCGATTCCGGCCTTTCTCTGCTGGTGCTTTCTCATCCTTACTGCGCTCTTGTATATTCCTTCTTACTGCTCCTGCGTGGGACACAGAAGGAAGAACACTTCTGAAGGGGAAAGAGAGGGGGGGCAGAAGGAAGGAAGGGTCACGCTAACCCTAGGAAACATTTACTGGAAGAAGGTATCTCTCTAATTCTTTTTCTCTTCAATTTCCCTCACTTGTATACTTCTGAAGCCATTAAAAAACATTTTTTAGGCCATTTTCACCACCTGGGAAGGCCACAGCCCTTTCCATACCTTCATATGTAATTTAATTAGCAGCTGTGGGGTTCCAGGTTGTCACATGTCACAAACTCTGAAGAATTAAAGGCCACCCAAAGATCGATGGAGAATGTGTCATAAGAAAGACCTGGCTGCGAGCCATTACCAAGGAGAAAACATGCTGAAGTAGCAAAGAATGTGTCATCCAGGAGCAGTAGGATAGTAAAAAGAAGGCCATAAGGGTTATGGGTGGTGGATAAGACAGTCTTGGGCACCAGCAGCATCCCGGTGATGTTAAGTGACAGGATAGGCGTCACTGGAAGGTATAGAGCAGGCTTGCGGGCAGATGGATGGCACCGTGGATAAAGCACTCACCCTGGAGTAAGGAGGGCCTGAGTTCAAATGTGGCCTCAGATACTTACTAGCTGTGTGACCCTGGGCACGTCACTTAACCTTGTTTGCCTTGGTTTCCTCATCTGTGCAATGAGCTGGAAAAGGCGAACCACTCCAGCCTATTTGTCAAGAAGACCCCCAGAGTTCATGGAGTCTGACTTGATGGAAAAGCAACAATAAAAGGAGCAGGTTTGGGCAACATCAAAAGGCTTGTGTGGGTGGGGTGGGGGGGGTGAGCTTCGTTGCTGGAGGGAATGCCCCCATCACCACTCTCACCATGCGCTGAAACACTGACACTCAGACTGAAGACTCTTGTATCTGGAGGTGCCCCTGGGGAAACCTTTCCGCAGGCCCTCGCGGCAGAGGTGGGGTGGACTGCCAGACCACAGGCTCATCTAACCAGGTTTAGGAGGAGGAAGAACCTCAGGAATCCCTGAGCCCAACGGGAGGGAGGAAGTCACACAGGCAGTAACTGGCAGAACTGGAATAGGGCCCCAATCCTCCGGGGCCAAATCCCGCATTGGCCGGGCTGCCCTGGGGGTTCCTCCATGCAGGGAGGGCACACAGGAGAGGCTTTCCAGGACTGCGGACGCAGGGCTGGACGAAGGGGCAGTGGCCGGCACTGGACTGGAGGCCCTCCCCGGCCTGGACCCTGTATAAGGCTGGGGGCCCCGGGGGAGGAGGAAGGGAGGTAGTGGTGGGGAGGCCAGCGGCCCCAGCCGGGCTGCCCTGGGGGTTCCTCCGTGTAGAAGGCCCTGGAGGACACCCACGCTGACCCAGGACACCGGAGAGGCTCTCCAGGACTGCGGACCCAGGGCTGGACAAAGGGGCAGTGGCCGGCGCTGGACTGGAGGCCCTCCCAGGCCTGGACCCTGTATTGGGGGGGGGGACTGGGGGAGGAGGGAGGGAAGATAGTGGAGGGGGAGGCCAGCAGCCCGGCTGGACTGGCCTGCACCCCAAGCTTCGCTGCCCGGGCCTCCATCTCCTTCCCTCTGCCACGTGCTCACACCTCATAGCGCCTGTTTCCTTCCCCCCTTGGGTGACAGAACAAGGCCAGGGCGCTGTGGGAGGCCGGGGTGTAGTTAGAGGCCACAGCTGCCCCTCCCCTCCAGCCTTTCAGAGCTACAAAGTATCCCAAGAGGCGGATGCCTGGAGGGGGGGGGCGGCCGCCGGCTCTGGGGCTCTCGGGGCTCCAACAGACACGGGGTGGGGGGGCCCTAGATGATCTTCACGGACCCAGGAGGAGGTGGATGCTGCCGAGGATAAAGGGGCCTGGAGCCAGGCTATCTGGGGGCCATGGGGGAGCACGAGGGCTGGGCCGGCCGACGGGAGGCACGGGGGCCCGGGCTCCAGAGGACTGGTAGCAGTCACGTCTCCAGCCCTCTGTGGGCCTCAGTTTCCTCAAATGTAAAGGGGGGGCGGGGTGGGCTGGATGACATCATTGATCCCTTCCGGCCTTGGAAGCCTATGAAGTCACTTCCGTGTCCGAGCCTCAGTAAAGCGGGAGGGCACCTCCAGAGGCAGTGCAGCCTCCGTTCGGCTTTGCTCTTCTTTATGAATGTGCTTTCCCGGTTTCCGAGCCTGGGGCCAGAAGCCTCTGCGGTAGAAACGTGTTTGCCCCTCGGGACTACACAGCTGGGTGCGGTGCCCCTGGACCGCCCCTCTGCGCGTGCGCCCCCGTCTGCGCCTTGATGACGACAGGCTAGCGGGGAGGAGCAGAGGGGTGGGGGCGGGGCCTCTCTTGAGCCCTTTCACCTCGCCTCCCGCGATCCTAACGCCTCCGGAGTCGGAGGAGGCAAACTCCTCCCCCAATGCTTCCGGGTTACGCAATCATAACCTCTTCTGGAGCCTGAGGGAGGGGCGGAGAGGAAAAGGGCGTGGCCTGTGACCACGATCAGCCTTTTCTTCCTTTAGCTCCGCCTCCGGGGACCCAATCACGGCGTTTCCCGGAGCTGGAGTGGCTGGGCGGGTCTTGGGGGCGGAAGAGGCGGAACCTCCTCTCGCTTTGCCTCTAGGTGATCCAATCCCAGCGTCGACTGGGGTCGGAGGCGTGGTCTCGGGTTCTCTCCTACCTTCATCCACTCTCGTGCTTAGTCTCAGCGGCTTTGCGCAGTCGTAGCTCCGCACTCGGCGCTCGGCCGTGTGGCCTAGCCGGAGGCGGAGCCGCGGACGGCGCTCTTTTATTCGTGCCTGACGGCGGCTGCGGCGGCGGCGGCGGCAGCGGCGGGGCGCGCGGGCGGAGGGTAGCATGGCGTCCGAGGCGGCGGCCGGGGTCGAAGCGGAGGCCGAGGCCAAGCCTGGGGCTCTGCTGGAAGTTGCGTCCCGCGGGCAGTTCGAAGAGCTGCTGCGCCTCCAGGCCAGGTACGGGCAGGCCGGGGCCCCGTTCCGCGCAGGGGGAAACTGAGGCCGTGGCGGCCGGGCGGGAGGCGGTGCTGGAGGCCCTGGAGCCCGGGAGGCGGGTAAACGGAGGCCCGGCCGGCCGCCGCGCCCTCGGCGTGGTCATGCAGGTCGGGCCGAAGCCGGCTGGGACGGGCATTCAGCACCCCGAGGCCCCGGGCCGGCCCTGGTCTCACTACCGGGGCGGGGGGGGGGGGGAGAAGGGGTTTAGGAGCAGGCCCTCCTGAAAGCTCGTGGGCACGGGCAGCACCGCCCTCCCCCCAACCCCCCGACCCCGACCCGGGAGCGAAGGGACGGGCCGGGCTGTCCTGGGCTTGGGACCCAGGAAGCCCCGGGGCTTCTTTGGAAGGTGGGAGGGGGCGCCCGGGGGCTCTTAGGCCCGAGGCGCTTTCCTGGGGGAGCGGGTCAGTGGGAGCCCGTGTTGAGAGCGCAGCGCCGCCTCCCCCTGTGCCGGGGACCCCCCCCCCCCGCGGGCCTGTTCCCCGTCTTTGTGCGGTCCGGTCCGGTGGTTCCGGTCACCTGCGGGGGGGGGGGGGAGGGGGGAAGCATCCCTGGTCGCACTCTTCATGGACGGGTTCCCCCCCCTCCCAGCACCGTTTTGTGTGACGGAAGCCCTGGGTGGCCGGGGCGAGGCTCCTCTTTATGGGGCTCATAGTAACACCCCTTCCCCAGGCTTGTCACGAGGCCCCGTGAGAATAGGCCGTGCCTAAGGGGGAAGGGGTGGGAGAGGGGCCTCTAGGGCCTAGAGACCCCCGCTTGAGAGCCAAAGCCCAGCTGGTGTGGACGCGCCCCACAGCAGGGGTGCGGCGGGGCTCCCCAAGTGGCCCCCGCGTTTTTGAGTCCAGGTTGTGCCCTGCCAACCCCATGCACAGACCCTGTGAGCAGCCCGAGGGCTGGTGAAGCCTCCCGGGAAGGTCCTCCTGTGGGGGGCCCCTTGTCCCGGCCAGAGCCCCAGGGAGAAGGAGGAGAGGGAGCCTCAGCAGTGCCCTTCTTAGCGTCGTGGGAAAGGGACCCAGGCAGGGCTCCAAGCCTTTATCCCAAAGTTTCATGGAAACCCTTCTGAGTGACGTTATCCGCTTCCCAGTGGCTTTAGACTGAACCCAGGAAATTGGTCCTTGGCTCTGGCCTGACCACCCTGGGGTTTTCAGATGAGCCGGCTGAGGCTGGTGACGAGATGACCAAAGCCTTGGCTTCTTCCGGGGGGCGGGGGGTGCACTGAGCTGGGGCGCACTGGGGAGGGGGCACACTGAGCAGGCACACTCAGCTGCGGTCTTTGACTCCCACCCATTCAGGACGGGGCTCGGGGCTGCCGTGGGATGGTCCGGGGCCTTCTTGCGGGCCCTTTCCTGGGCCGCTGACCGAGGCCTGGGTTTGTTCCGTAGGTTCGTCTTTCAGCTGTGCGGTGGCGAATGGCTTTGGTGCCCTGGGCTTGTTCTCTTGAACATACGTTTCCCGAGGACACTGTCAGCCTTCCTGGGCTCCCCGCACCACAGGGGTCCCCTTTTCTCTCCCAGAAGGTGTCATTGGTCTCTCCCTGGTGGGTCTGTTAGGGGCAATGATGGAG
Source organism: Pseudocheirus occidentalis (assembly GCA_028646575.1). NCBI lineage: Eukaryota > Metazoa > Chordata > Mammalia > Diprotodontia > Pseudocheiridae > Pseudocheirus > Pseudocheirus occidentalis. The sequence continues at coordinate 4,008,348 of CM053598.1, read as the reverse complement.
CTGTAGGGAGAGCTCTGGCCATTTGTCCTCCCTCTGCTGACTGACCACTCCCTCCTTGTCTTTTTGTTTTCCTTCTGGTTAGTTGCTTCTCTTTCCTGATTCTGGTTAGGATTTAAGAAAATCTTGCCCTTCTCCTCCAGTCCAGAGGACTTTAAAGGCTGATCCTCCATGGGGGCAGGATGGGGCATCTCAGGGAGGCCCAAAGGTGAGGATGGCCCTTCCTAAGCCTGGTACCCCTGGACTGGAAGAAGCAGAGATGAAGCAGATAGTCTGGGGCCAACAAACCCAGGAAAGAAGCTATTAGGGCTGGGGTTGGTCTCCTTGCCTCAAGGTCCTCCCCCAGGCCAGTCTATCTTCCCTGCAGCTGGGCTGTCCTCAGCCCTGTTGCTTCCTGATGGCTCCCTACTAGCTGCTTCCTCTGTTGACTTCTCACTCCCTCACTCTCGGGGTCTGCCTTCAGGGACGTTGGCCTCCTGGAGCCGGAGACCTCATCCCTCTGCTCTGCATGTGTCCTGTTTCTTCACCCCCTCCCCCCATTCCTGGGATCCTCTCCCTCCCATTTTCAACTCCTGACCTCCTTGGCTCCCTTCAGCTACATGCTGAAATCCCGTCTTGCACAGGAAGCCTTTCAGGAGCTCCCCCAATGCACCGGCCTTCTGGAAGATTTTCTGGTGATCAATCCCATCCTAACACTTTAGTGTCAGCTTGTCTCCCCCATCCAGACTGGGTCCTTGAGACCTGGGTCTAGTTTTTGTCTTTCTTTGAATTCCCAGAGCTTTACAGCCGGCTTGGTACGGAGGAGGCCTTCAGTGCCGCGCCGGATGAGGGACCGCTCTCAGGTCGAAGGGTGTCTGTATTTGAATAAGGATATCTTAAAGAAGCTTTTTGAATACATCTTTTAAACAGATCTTTGGTTTACAGGTCCCTCGTTGTCGTCCACTTCTGGGCACCGTGGGCTCCCCAGTGCATGCAGATGAATGATGTCATGGCGGAATTAGCCAAGGAACACCCACGAGTGGCATTTGTGAAGGTACAGCCGATTGTCCCCACTTCTTGGGAAGGTTGGCCGCCTTTTAGGGGTGACGTGGCTACAGTCCAACAGCACTTTAGAAGCTCTTCCGTTTTCCCTGTTAACCTTTCTCTTCTGTATCCCCTGACTTGAGCTGCCAGCATTTTGAAAATAATTTGGGGAACGACGTTGTAGACAATCCCAGAGGTCTTTTTAGATAGTTTTGTAATTAATTATGTATTGCTTCCAGCAGCAAATTGACCGTCAGGACTCTCATTTGCTTAAGACTAATGTGAGCCAGTCTGCCTTGTCCTGGGCAAACTAGGATTGGGGAAGAACTCCGTCTGGAGTCAGATAGACTCCAATCCTGCCCTGGGTGCTGCTTAGCTGTGGGACCCTGGGCAGGCTTACTGAGGTTTTCTCAGCCCCAGGATCTGCAGTTGTGAAATGGGAATTATCATGAGAGCACCCACCTCTCGTGGCGAGGATCCAATGAATATTGATAA